>CAIGRK010275850.1:0-10699 GCA_903798315.1 Fraxinus greggii | reverse complement strand
TTTACCTTTACAAACGAGTTGAAAACTTGTAGTTCCAATGTCTTCGATTAATTTAGTGTGAGTGCTCGATTTGTTGCTTGATTTTAAAATGACGTAAAGTTTTTCTTCATGAGTACTCGATCAATTTTTATCTTGAGCTTCTTTGATTGACAACTTTCCGTCCAATATTTTTGTCTCAAGTTTGGAAACATGTAGTTTGAAAATTAGAATTCGAAACAAACATAGTTTGTTTGTTATAATCAAAACATAAGATTTGATCATAAGTCAACGCGCGTGTGTGTGTGTGTGTGAACTCTTGTAGACATATCAAACTCGTAATTGGCTTAACAACTAACCCATAGTAGTCAATTATTTTCTTGTTTCGCTCGAGAGATGCACACACCCCCAAACTTATTCTTTTCACTCAATTATCTCAGGGTACATCCTAAATTGAACTTATACAATTACATTTCTTACACTTTCTTAGTTTGGATAGATCTTACTGTTACAAGTTCACACTTCAACAAGTCGAGATTCTCCTATATTTTTTATTGCTTTAACCTTTAAGACTAAATCAAGTTACTTGCCTCTCATTAAAGGTACAGTTCTATCAACCAGATGTCTGGGTTTTAATCAATGCAATTTCATATACAATAGAATAATCAAAAAAATTTATTTTTATTTTTTGGTAACATCTTCTCATTTGCTTTCTTTATAACCCATGTAACGAGTTTTAGGTCGATAACTCCCAAGTCAAATGACCATAAGGCACCGGGTTTTCAACTACCTCACAGGCTTGATCACTCGAGTTATATAGGCTCGAAAAGATGTTTTTATTCTTTTTATTCATACCTGAATTAGTGTTATGTCCCTTCTCTTTTAGACATCCAGTTTCTAAAACTCACCTCTAACTTAAAGCTTTTACATCGTTTTCGTCTCATTGATTTTAGACAATCCACACAGGTTGACATCATGCACAGAATCCCAACTCATTTCCATGTTTCCCTAGAATAGCTCAATCATCTCCAAACTACTCTATAATTAGATCATGAAGTAATATAACATATGTTATTTGGGTCTACTTTCTATGTTTAACTATTCTCTTTGTATTGAACCAAATCACCAACAAAATATGTCAAACATGAGTATTATGTATACAAATTTGTTAAATTTTACATAAACAATCTTTGATTAATCTAATAATGCACTATTTCTATTATTCACAGTTCATAGTCAAATATTCAACATTATAGCCAGCAAAGTCATCAAATCCACACAAGCACACAAAAATTCTAATCTAATGCTAAAAAAAGATAAATCAAAACTAAATAAAAATTTCAGTATTTTTTTTCACATAATCACACAAAAACGGCAATAATATAATGAATGGAAATATTGTCACCCCCAAACTTATACAGAACATTGTTATCAATGTTTAAAGAATAGAGAAATGTTATTTGGGTTTACTTACTATGTGATCGATGTAAAACTGCAAGTGCACAGTATCGTAGTTTATATTAAAGTGATGAGAAGAGTGTCGTCCTCAAGGATTGATAACTCACTTATGATAAGTATCGAAATTATACTAATCTCAGATTTATCTAGAAAAGTCACTAAAATTGGTTGTAATTGCAAACTAAAATAATAGCCAAACAAGGAAACCTAAGGAATTGTTTGATGGAAGAATCAATGAGAAAAAAAAGAACTTCCAGGAAACCGATTTCACCTACTCCCTCACTACGCTTTTCCTTTCTAACTAAAAGAAAGTAACCTTCTAAGCCTGTTAGCAGGACCTCTAAACCATCTAAAAGCTTCTTTCGATAGACAATTGGATCAATTCTTGAACATTAGTTTACACAATAGTATGCAATTATTAAGTTCAGTAATTTGTCTTTTAAAACTACACAGGTTATTCTAAGTCTTTCAATCTTATAATTACCTATGCTGAATTGCCCAATGGTCTATCTTATAATTCCCTCTTTCGAAAGCAAATCACAAGATCCAAATCATCTAATTAATGGCAAGTTAATTAGAAGCAATAAGCAAGGAATAAATCAGACACACATAATTGGAAATTACTTCAGTTTAGCATAGAAAGGCAAGCGTAGTTGAAACTAGATTACATCATTTTCCTAGAAGTAAAAGAAACTTAGTTCATGCTGGAAATTAAACTCAATATAAACCAAACCAACGTCATCTTAGTTGCTGGAATAAGAAAATCAAACAGGAAAAAGGTAATGGTTGGCTCTCGATGAATCTGCCGCTTCGTGAAAATTCTGCAACACCAGCCAAGAATAATTTTTCCTGCTCTCTCTCTCTCTCGTTCAGCCCTCAATTTTTTTTTTTTGTCAGTTTGCTTTTTCTTTTTCTTTTTTTGTTTGAATTCTCTCCCCAGTCGCCGGCTTCTTCTGTGCGGAGGTATATATCACCCAAAACAGCTTTTTTTCTTTGATTTCAAATTCCCTTATCTTGTTCCTTCTCCCAATTTCTTGTCTCCTTTTAAAATCGGTCTCTTGTTGTTATCCCCATAACCGCCTCTTCCAGTTGCCTTCTTCTCCGGCTGAATCTTCATTTAGATCGGGGAGTCCGTCAACTCTAGGCAACCTCCTGATGAGCTGATTGTTGGGCCATTATAGCAATTGGGCTTTATTCTCCAACAAGGTGGGCTGGCTAATATTTGGGTCTTCCTTTTCTTCTAATCTGAAATAATATTTAAATGACCACAATGAAGCCTAAAACNCATAACCGCCTCTTCCAGTTGCCTTCTTCTCCGGCTGAATCTTCATTTAGATCGGGGAGTCCGTCAACTCTAGGCAACCTCCTGATGAGCTGATTGTTGGGCCATTATAGCAATTGGGCTTTATTCTCCAACAAGGTGGGCTGGCTAATATTTGGGTCTTCCTTTTCTTCTAATCTGAAATAATATTTAAATGACCACAATGAAGCCTAAAACTGATAACTAGTGTTGGATGAGATAGTCGTATATGTTCATCCTAACCTATCCTCCCCTATGCCTTACCCGGGATCCCACCTGTGTCGGTTTCGGCTACAGGTACCCTTTTGTTTAAAGGATAAAAACAAATAAAATTGGACTAAAGTTTAAAGTCAAGAAGTGATAAAATGTATGAAATTATGCAAATATCAAACACCCCCAAACTTAAGACATTGTTTGTCCTCAAACAAAAAGAAAAAGAAACAAAAGATTACTATAGATAACGTCAACTAGACTCCATGGAGAAGTTTCATCACTCACCAAGCAATGATCTAAATAATATTTCATCACTACTCATCTTAATCTTTGCAAATCAAAGATTGCAGCAGAGAAAAACAATCAACAATTTAGCAATCTGTCAAGCAAGAGTTAAGAGGTTACTTCAACCCAAAACTATGACCTTGAGTGTGTGTGTGTGTGTGTGTGTGATATGGTCAAATTAACTCCTAACCACCTGCAAACTCAGATAAAAGTAGAACAACTGAAACCATAAGAATTCTCTCTAAGCTTTAACCCTATAAGTCTAATTTTCTGAAATCCTCTCCACTAATGTAGTCAAACACCAAAAATAGAGATCAAAAGGTCTTTAATCTGGTTGTAATGAAAAGGCCACTAGGTGAGGGCTAAGAAAGAAAAGGATTAGGAAAAATTTAAGCAAACTAAAAAAAAAATACTTGGTGGAAACAAACAATATGAAAAATTTACAAAGATTTCAACTGACTCTCTTTCTTCCTTTTTCTTCTTCCCTTTTTTTCTTCTCTTTTTTTTTTATTTTTTTATTTTTTTATTTTTTGAACTTTTTTTTTTTTACTGGAAATTGTGAAAGAAAATTCTGAGCATAACTTCAAATAATAACTTCATGCCCTGTTTTTGCTATAGAACTTCACATTTTTTAAGCCTTCTTTTGAGCTTAAAAACAGCAACTTCCTTAATATGGTCAAACCACTCCACCTTATATCTCCAAACTTTCAATAGCAGCAAACTTTTTCAGCAACCCACATTTTCCACCAAGTATTCTCTCAAATAGTAAAGGGTGAATAATGGTTTTTCAGGTTTACAGCAGGAACGGGAGATATAGTTAAAAGAACAAATGAAGCCTTGTGTAATCACAAGGCTTAAGGGGGTTGAATAGGGGAAATAAGTCATGGAATGATGGCATGACAACAGGGGCGGCTGGGAAAGCTTTTTGCTATTCAAAGAATGCCTAGATCATTTCTCTAATGTTTGGTGTTAACTAGGATTTCGCCTCAAGGATTCATCAGCGGATTCTAGAGCAAACAAGATTGAAATTCCATGACCCAGTTAATTCAACCTGCTCTCTTCATAAGCAAGATAACAGTAGAAAAAATTACCATGTGCTCAATTATGTTCAAGGGCAGAGATTTAAATCAAGGAAAACACAAAAGTCAGCTTGACATCAAATAAATTTTTGAAAGGCTTTCTCGGTCCTATCCCCAATCACAAATTTCAGAGTCATAGAAACTTCAATCATACTCAAATACATGCTTAATAAGAGAATCCAACAACTTAAACTTCCAGACTCACCAAGTAAAATAATATAGCATTCAAACAGGAAAGAAAAAGGGGGAAGAAAGGGACTCTAGGGAGAGTTTACACCCCCCCAAACATAAACTAAACAATGTCCTCATTGTAATTCAAAAGTTAGAAAGAACGAAGAAAAGAAAGGAACTCCCCTAGTTACATGGTGAATCAGCTGCTGTTTTTGCAATTTACATCCATTTATTCCTGCTAAACAAACCTGCATCAAACTCTAAATTATTCAAATTGCAAAAGAAAATGTAAAAGAAACAGAAAGAAAGAAAGAAAAAAAACATTCTATGGACTGCTTCCCATAAGCGTTTGTTTTAAAGTCTACAGCCAGACTTTTCAATCTTCCTCAATTGGGGTCTCCAAGAGGAATAAGTACAAAGTTCCTCTCCACTTGTTCGCCATAATAATGCTTCAATCGCTGACCGTTAACTCTGAATATACTACCTGTCTTGTCCTTCAAATCTATCGCTCCAAAAGGGAAAACTTTGTCAATTGTATAAAGACCTGTCCATCTTGATCTTAACTTGCCCGGAAAGACTTTGAGTCGAGAATTGAATAGTAAAACCTGCTGTCCAGGCATAAACTCATGCCTCAAAATCTGCTTGTCATGCCAGTTCTTTGTCCGTTCTTTATAAATCCTCGCATTTTCATAAGCATCATTCCGGAACTCATCCATCTCATTTAATTGCAGAAGTCATCGTTCCCCTGCTGCCTTCAAATCAAAATTTAACTTCTTTATAGCCCAATAAGCTCTATGCTCCAACACTACAGGAAGATGACATGCCTTTCCAAACACTAATCGGTAAGGAGACATTTCGATAGGTGTTTTAAAGACTGTCCGGTATGCCCACAAAGCTGAAGCGCTTGCCCAATCCTTCCTATTGGTGTTGACCGTCTTCTCAAGGATGTTCTTGATTTCCCGATTCGAAATTTCAGCTTGGCCATTAGTTTGAGGATGGTAGGGAAGTGCTGTCTTATGTTTCACACCATATTTAGAAAGCAGGTTTTCGAATAACTTGTTGCAAAAGTGGGTTCCTTCATCACCAATGATAGCTCGTGGAGTGCCAAATCTTGTGAAAATGTTCTTGTGCAAAAATTTGAGCACTACTTTTGCATCATTTATTGTTGCAACAATTGTTTCCACCCATTTTGACACATAATCCACGCTAACAAGATGTAAACAAAGCCAAAAGATGGGGGAAAGGGACCCATGAAATCGATTCCCCAAACATCAAATATTTCAACCTCCAAAATATTTTTCAATGGAAGCTCCGACGCCTTGAAATATTTCCCATACGTTGGCAATGGTCACAAGTCTTCACCAATGTATAGCTATCACGAAACATTGAAGGCCAAAGGAAACCACTTTGAAGTACTTTAGCTGCTGTTCGTGTTGCTCCAAAGTGTCCTCCATATGATGATGAATGGCAATGATGGAGAATGGATTGCATCTCTTCTTCTGGCGCACATCTTCGGATGATCTAATCAGGGCATCTTTTAAACAGCAAAGGTTCATCCCAAAGATAATACTTTACATCATGCAAAAATTTCTTACGTTGTTGGTAATTGAGATCTGGTGGCAGCACTTTACAAGCTAGGTAATTGACGATATCAGCATACCAAGGAAGCTTTATCTCACATGCAAACAGATGCTCATTAGGGAATGCTTCTGGGACTATTGAATCATGTTTTACTTGTTGGTCCAGCCGAGAAAGATGATCAGCTACTACATTTTCACTTCTTTTTTTATCTCGGATCTCCAAATCAAACTCTTGAAGAAGTAGGATCCAACGAATCAACCTAGGCTTAGCATCCTTCTTTCCAAACAAATTGCGAATTGCTGCATGATCAGTGAACACTATCACCTTTGTACGAATAAGATAAGGCCGAAATTTGTCACAAGCAAATACAGCAGCAAGCATCTCCTTCTCGGTTGTTGTATAATTCAATTGAGCTTCGTTCAAAGTCCGGCTTGCGTAATAGATGGCCCTAAATAGTTTATCTCTCTTTTGTCATAACAGCCTCAATTGCAAAGTCACTAGCATCACACATAGCTTCAAAAGGTTGACTCCAATCGGGTACAATCATAATTGGTGCTGAAACAAGTTTCTCTTTGATCATATTAAAGGCATGCAAACAATTATCATCAAAGTTAAAAGGAGAATTTTTTTTTTCAAGAAGATTACATAAAGGTTTAGAGAGTTTAGAAAAATCCTTCAAAAATCTTCTGTAAAATCCTGCGTGACACAAAAAACTTCAGATTCCCTTCACATTCGTAGGAGGTGGTAGTTTTTCTATTGTTGCAACCTTAGCTCTATCAACTTAAATTCCTTTAGAGGACACTCAATGGCCAAGCACAATCCCTTCTTGCACCATGAAATGACACTTCTCCCAATTAAAGACTAGATTCTTTTCCTCACATCTCGGCAAACCAAGAGCTAAATTATGTAAACACTAATCAAAAGATGTACCAAAAACTAAAAAATCATCCATGAAAATTTCCATGATATCTTCAGCCATATCGGAAAAAATGGCCATCATGCATCGTTGAAATGTCGCTGGGCATTGCACAGTCCGAATGGCATCCTCCTAAAAGCAAATGTTCCATAAGGGCATTTAATTGTCGTTTTCTCTTGGTCTTCAGGAGCTATGACAATTTGGTTGTACCCCGAATAACCGTCTAAGAAGCAATAGTAGGAATACCCAGCCAATCGATCCAACATTTGGTCAATGAAAGGAAGAGGGAAATGATCTTTCCTTGTTGCTTTGTTTAGCTCGCGGTAATCCATACATACACGCCAACCTGTGATTGTTCTTGTAGGAATAGACTCATTGTTATGACTTCCACCCTTTTTTGGCAAAATTTGTACTGGGCTTACCCATGAGCTATCTGAAATAGCATAGATAAACCCAGCATTAAGAAGCTTCAAATTTTCAGCCCTCACGACTTCCTTCATTGCTGGATTTAATCTTCTTTGGTGCTTTATCGAAGGTTTATAAGATTCCTCCATTAAAATCTTGTGCATCCAAATAGAGGGGCTTATACCCTTTATGTCAGAAATAGTCCAACCCAAGGCCATTCTATGCTTCCTCAATACTCGCAGCAATTTTTCCTCTTCTTCAGGTGTGAGTGATGCGGCAACAATCACAGGAAAGGCATGATTTTCACTCAAGAATGCATAGCGAAGGTGTTCAGGTAATTGCTTCAACTCTGAGGAGACAAAAGTCGTAGTTTTCTGCGTCTTTTCATCTGTTTTAATTGCTGGTTTTTCTTTAGAAAATACAGGATCAGACTTGGCTACAATCGTCTCTAACTTCTCCACTTCATTGCCAAGTGACGTGTCCTGTTGTAAGGCTTCCGAGGCAAATATATAGTGTAGAAATTCCTCACTCATAGCAGATAAATCAAATCCACATGCAGCTGAGTTAGTGAAACTATAATCTCGAGATGAAGTAGTGATGCATTGCTCTAGGTGATCAGTTGGTGCATCTTCTTGAAAGGCTTCTTCAACACATAACTCAATGACATCTACCCGAAAATAAGTGCTTATCTCTTCTGGAAATTTCATTGCTTGGTAGATGTTGAACATAACCTGTTCTTTTTTCATTCTCAATGTTAATTCACCTTTTTGAACGTCAATCAAAGCCCTTCCTGTAGCCAAGAATGGTCGGCCAAGAATTATTGGAACCTTTTGGTCTTCCTCCATATCTAACACCACAAAATCAGCGGGGATAAACTTATCCACCTTTACCAATACGTCTTCTATGATTCCACGTGGGTACTTGATAGATCGATCCGCTAGTTGCAAAGAAATGGTTGTTTGTTTTATCTCTCCAAGTCCTACTTTCCTGCAAACAGAAAGTGGCATAAGATTAATGCTAGAACCAAGATCGCATAAGACTTTATCAAAAAATAAATTTCCAATAGTGCAAGGCAAAGTGAAGCTCCCTGGATCTTTTAATTTTTGCGGCAATTTCTTTTGAAGAATGGCGTTGCATTCTTCGGACAGCTTTGTTGTTTCAAGTTCCTCTAACCTTCTCCTCTTTGAAATGATGTCTTTCAAGAATTTGACATAATTTGGCATTTGTTCCAAAGCATCTGCAAAGGAATATTTATGTGAATTTTCTTGAAAATATCCATAAACTTAGAAAATTGCTTATCTAATTTTTGTTTTTGAAAACGTTGAGGATACGGGAGATGAGTAGGGAGAGCAGGAGGATTGTCAGGAAATGAAATTGCTATAGGCTTGTCAGCCTCTCTTTGTGGATTGTCCACAATCTTCTCTTCTTCAACTTTACTCTTGCTTTGAGCATTGTCTGCGGCTATAGGGATGGACCCTGTTTCGTTGGATGGTGACCTCTCAATTTCTTTTCCACGCCTAATGTGATGGCCTTGCATTGTTCCTTTCGATTCACTTCTGTGTTGCTAGGAAAAGTTCCTCTTTGTTGGGAATTGATGGTTGTAACTAGCTGTCCAATTTGAACTTCAAGATTCTTCATAGTGGCTCCCATGTTGCTACAATGAGTTTCAATGTTGTCCAACCGCGAATCATTCTTTTTGAACCTTGCTTTTGTTTCCTCCAAAAAGGAAACCACGGCATCCTCAAGTAACAACTTCTTCTCAGTTTGTTGACTTTCAAATCCTGGAGGAGGTTGCAGCACGTTCTTTGTGTTTCCATAAGATAAATTCTCATGATTTCGAAGCCCTGGATGGTAGTAGTTTGGCATAGGATTCCCACGATAGTTGTAGTTCTGATTGTTGATATATTGGACTTGTTCTTGACTCGTTTCATTACCCGAAACTGTCATACATGTAGCTGCAACATGTTTTGCATTTTGTGGTATCCCTTGGGTTGTCAAGGTTGAAATTTGATGGGATAGGGAAGTAACCTGAGCTGAAAGGACTGCTAAAGGCTCCAATTCGTGAATCCCAGCAACTTTCTTAGTCATAGTTCTTTCAGTTGGCCATTGATAGTTGTTTGAGGCCATTTCTTCCAAAAGAGAGGTAGCACCTTCAGCTGTCTTTGACATCAAAGTTCCACCATAAGCAGCATCAACTATAGTCCGAGTTTGTCCGTTTAACCCATTGTAGAACATCTGAACTTGCAAGCAGTCAGGCAATCCATGTTGAGGGCAGCGACGAATCAGGTCTTTGTACCTTTTCCATGCTTCATAGAGTGACTCAAAATCATTTTGCTTAAATTGACCAATTTCACTCCTGAGCTGAGCCGTTTTTCCAGGTGGGAAGAATTTAGCAAGAAATTTTTCAGCCATGTCTTGCCAGCTCGTGATACTTCCCGACTATAGAGATTGTAGCCATCCTCTTGCCTTGTCTCTCAAAGAAAAGGGAAACGGTCTCAGTCTAATGGTGTCTTCGGTAACACCATTAATCTTTACAGTGTTGCAAATCTCCAAAAACACTGCCAAATGGATATTAGGATCATCTAATGGCGATCCACTTAATTGGCTTTGCTGCATCATGATGATTAAAGCTGGTTTGAGCTCAAAATTGTTGGCATTAATGGTTTGACGCCTTATACCCGAGTAGTTGTCATTCACAACGGGACGTACATAATCCTTCAAGGTGCGTGGTTGTGTAGCTGGTTATTCTTCAGCCATGGATGGTACTTTCTTTTTTCTTCGTATCCTAAAAGTTCTTTCAATCTCAGGATCAAAATGAATAATTTCAAGGTGTCTAGCACAGCGCATTCAACGTTAAAACGCACCTGTCAAACGAAAAAAATAATAATAATATAAACGGTGATTAAAAAAAATTCTAAATTAAAACTAAGATTACTCGGTATCGATATTAGCAAAAACAAGAATAAAACAATCCCTGACAACGGCGCCAAAAACTTAATCGATGCAAAATTGCAAGTGCACTGTATTGTAGTTTATATTAAAGTGATGAGAAGAGTGTCGTCCTCAGGGATTGATATCTCACTTATGACAAGTATCGAAATTATACTAATCTCAGTTTTATCTAGAAAAGTCACTAAAATTGGTTGTAATTGCAAACTAAAATAATAGCCAAACAAGGAAACCTAAGGAATTGTTTGATGGAAGAATCAATGAGGAAAAAAAAGGACTTCCAGGAAACCGATTTCACCCTCAGAAGCACCGACACGCTGTCGGCGACAACGTATCGGACAGCGATACGCCTCCGACACGTCGCCG
>CAIGRK010275831.1:0-10840 GCA_903798315.1 Fraxinus greggii | reverse complement strand
TCAAGATTTCAAGATTTTTCTTCATCTTCTCAATTTATCAAAAATTCGGGTTATGTCTTTCCACTTAAATATGATTTATTGTAATTTTGATACGTTATGCTAGTTTTATATATTTTTAGAGTGAGATGAACCCTTGTTGTGATTTTTTTATTTTAATTAATTATTTTAAGTTAAATCTAGTTTGATTTGTGGATATATATTAACATTTTATCGTTCTTTTCAATTGTTAAATCACTAATTGAATTGTTAGTGAATTTTATTGTTATCGAGAGAGACAATAGGGTTTAAGCACTATTAATGCATTTATCATATTTACATCCTTCGTCGAGAGATATAATGGTCGGGGAATAGATTTGATCGCAATCAAGAGATGATTTTAATTAAATTAGGAATATTGACTAACATGAATGATTTTAAATTGTCGCTTTAATTGTTGCACAAAAAATGAAATAATATGGGGGATTTGACATCTTGACGTGATCCATGATACGATGGTAAGTCCGAGCAATGATCAATTGATTCTTGAGGGAGGACCGATGACTAGGTCGCGAGTGAAGCGAGTCCAGGAAGTTATGTGATTGCTTGCTCAAGTTACGATGGACGAAATGTTGATCACAACAAGAAAATGAACAACGTTTGTGTTGGGTTTAGAAGAAGAAATAAGATAGATCAATTTGGTTCAAGAAGCGGACGAGAAAGCTGGAGGTAACAACTATGCAACATGCGGTCACATGCCCCTTTATCGGGGCCACAAAGGAGAAGCCCAGTTGATCTATGCGACCACATGGACTTACACTATGAGGCTGCTTAGTGTATTTTCAGATGCGTTTTTGTTCGATTTTCGCGTAATCTTCTATTTTAGTTAAAATTCTTGTATTGTATATTTTTGAAATCTTTAAGATTTAAATTCCATTTTTAGATAGGTTTTATGTGTTTTCTATAAATATGACTCATTTTATTCATTGTAAAACACACAATTATTGAGAGATTATTGCGATACAAGTTTTCTTTCTTCTCGTTCTTCATTAAATTAATTTCGAATTTATCAGGAATTAAATTCTTGTGGTGTTCTACAAATTCGAGTAAGGCTCATAAGTTTTGTGGTTTAATAATTTATTGGTTCGAGCTTTTCAAACGTTGCTTGGCTTTCTTGGGTTATTCTAAATTATCGTGGGTTCCATAACTACAATTGCTACGTGGGTTCGCATCAGTTGGTATCAGAGTAAGGCTCCAAAAATTAAGGTTATATCCTAGTTATTTTCCTTTTTTGTTCGAGTCTTTTGTTTTTCATTCTTCTTGTTATTAGCGTTCTTCATTTTTTTTTTGAGTCTCCAATCCGTAAAATGCCAAAAAATAATTCAAAACTTGTTTGTGTGCTAATCTAGCATTTAAATCAGTTTCTGTTTCTTTTGCTGCTGTCTAGTTAAATTTTCGAGCAAAAAACAAAGAACAAAAATGAAAAAAAAAATTACTAGTATACAAGTTCATTTTTGAGGGAAAAAATCCAAATTCAAAGGAGCCTAGACCGAATTCAAGAATTCATTTTTAGTGTTTCATTCAAGTTCAAATTCCTAATTTCTTGAGTCATGATAGATCACTTCCCTACTCAATTCTTTGTTTGGAGTCCACAAGGGTCAAATTTTGACTGAGATTGAATTCATTCTTTGAAACAATTGCAAGAAAACATTGAATGGAAAAAGGTAGAGTGGTGAGACTAATGGAGGGAAAAAGTCAAGTTGAGTGATAATCGAGTGTACACACGTGAGGCAAATATTAAATTAGATTTAGGATGTTTGACAGAGACGGTACTTCTTGAAGCGGGAAGAATAATCAATTCAACATGTCGGTTGAGGTAATACGACCGTTCGAAAGTCTATTTGGAAAGCTGATAGACATATTAGATAACCAAGATACATTACTTGCTAACTTACTTAGGGAACAATTTAGAGAAATTTCTAACGCAAGGAGACAAGGAAGGCGGGATCATAGAGCGGATTATGCTGGTGAATGGGAAGCGGATAGTGATATTAATGAGTATCTATTGATGGATGTCGAGCTAGGAAGAATGATGGTTAGAGGAGTTAGGCAAGAAAGGAGGGGTAGAGATCTTTTTGGAGATAATGTTGATAGAAGTATGTGCAATATCAAGATGACAATTCCTTCATTCAAAGGAAGGAGTGATCCTGAATCATATTTGGTGTGGGAAAAGAAAGTAGAGTTGATATTTGATTACCATAACTACTCGAAGGAAAAGAAGGTAAAAATTGCGGTACTTGAATTTAAAGATTATGCTATCATTTGGTGGGATCAAGTAGTAAAATTTACGAGGTGGAACCGTGAGAGGCTTATTAATACATGAAAAGAATTGAAGGCTATCTCGAGGATGAGATTCTTGCCTAATCATTATTATAGAGAGCTTCATCAAAAATCGCAAATCCTCTAGCAAGTTCTAAGAGTGTGGAGGATTATCACAAGGAAATGGAGATTGCGATGATTATAACAAATGTTGAGGAGGATCGGAAGGCTAATATGGTCCCATTTTTGAATGGTTTGAATAGGGATCTAGATAATGTGGTAGAGTTGCAACATTATGTGGACCTGGAAAACATGCTAAATGTAGCTACGAAGGTGGAAAAACAATTGAAGATAAGGTGGACAACTAGATATACATCGTGTTCTTCATGTTCTAATTCTTCTTGGAAACCGAAGTGGGGTAACGATAAAGGTGTTGAGCTGTTTCAAAAGGTAGGACTGAGCTACCGAAGAGAAAAGAGGAATTTTCTAGCAAAGCTATACCCAAGGTAGATTCCCAACTATCTAGGAATCGAGATATTAAGTGCTTTAGGTGTTCGGGGGTCAGGACACATTTCTTTTCAATGTCCAAATAAAAGGATGATGATCTTGCGCCACAATGGAGAAGTAGTGAGTGATAATGAGAGTGGATATGCTTGCAAGCCGAAATTGGAAGATGCTAGCAATGGTGATGAAGTGGAGTATGCAGTGGGAAAGTTATTAGTCACACGACGAGCTCTAAGTACTCAAACCAAAGTGGATGACTTGAAGCAACAATGGGAGAACATATTTCATACAAGATGCCATGTCAACAACAAGGTATGTAGTATGATTATTGATGGGGGTAGTTGTACCAATGTGACTAGGACAACACTTGTTGAAAAATTGGGATTAACAGTGCTAAAACATTCTAAGCCTTACAAATTACAATAGTTGAATGAATGTGGAGAAGTTAAGGTAAATAGGAGAGTGTTCATGAGTTTCTCAATTGAGAGGCATCATGACGAAGTGATGTGTGATGTAGTTCCTATGCAAGTTGAGCATATTTTGTTGGGGAGGCCATGGCAATATGATCGGAAGGTGATTCATGACGGGTACAAAAATTGGTACAGCTTTACTGAGGATGAGAAATATATTACTCTTGCACCATTGACACCACAACAAGTGTATGAAGATTAAATCAAGTTGAAAGGTGAGGAAGAAAAAAGGTTGAGAGAATAAAGAAGTATAACAAGAGAGCAAGAGAGAAAATAGTGAGGTAGCTAAAGATGAGGAAAAAATAATAGAGCTATATGAGAGAAAAGAAAGAGAGTCTTGTGAGAGGAGAGAAAAGTCGAAAGTGAATTTCTTTGCAAAATGGAGTGAGGTGAAGATGGCAGTAGTTGAAAATCAACCAATGGTCTTGTTGGTTTATAAGGAGTCATTCCTCAATCTTGAAGAATCTAACACATTCCTCCCTAGTTTGGCTACTTCTTTATTGCAGGAATTCGAAGACGTGTTCCCAGAGGACATGCCTAGTGGGCTAACTCCACTTTGAGTCATTTAACATCAAATTGATTTCGTACTTGGAGCTATCATTTCAAACAGGCTGGCTTATCGGAGTAATCCCGAGGAGACTAAGGAACTTCAAAGGCAAGTGAAAGATTTGATAAACAAAGGGTATGTGAGGGAGAGTATGAGTCAATGTGCCGTGACAGTGCTACTCGTGCCATAGAAAGATGGAACCTGGATGATGTGTGTCGACTGCAAGGCCATCGACAATAGAACGATAAAGTATCGTCATCATATTCTTAGGTTAGACGATACATTAGATGAATTACATTGATCATGCATATTTAGTACGATTGATCTTAAAAGTGGTTATCATCGAATTAGGATGAGGGAATGGGATGAATGGAAAACCACTTTTAAAACTAAATATGGATTGTATGGATGGTTAGTCATGCCATTTGAACTAAGTAATGAACCAGCACATTTATGAGATTAATGAATCATGTTTTGTGTGCATTCATAGGTAAATTCTTAGTAGTTTACTTTGATGATATCTTGGTGTATAGTTAGGATCTAAATGAGCATATAGTACATTTACGATGTGTGCTTGTGGTTTTAAGGCAAGAACAACTTTATGCTATCTTTAAAAAGTGCATATTTTGCATGGAAAAAGGTTTTTTTCTTGGTTATGTCATTAGTTCTAAAGGTATTGAAGTGGATGAGGAGAAAATCAAAGCGATTAAAGAGTGGCCAACACTTAAAACCATAACCGATGTAAGAAGCTTTCATGTATTAGCTAGCTTTTATAGGGATTTTGTCAAAGACTTTAGGACACTTCCCATACCACTCACTAAGATTATAAAGAAGTGTAGGATTTTATTGAGGCATTGAACAAGAACATGTTTTTAATACTATTAAAGATAGGTTATGTGCCGCACCAGTTTTATCATTATCTACCTTTAACAATACTTTTGAGATTGAGTGTGATGCCTTAGGAATCGATATTGGAGCTATCTTAATGCAGGAACGAAGGTTAATCGCTTACTTTAGTGTAAAGCTAAGTGGGGCAGTTCTCAATTATCCTATATATGACAAGGAGTTGTATACATTTGTTCGAGCTTTGGAGACACGTTAGCACTACCTATGGCCAACGGAATTCGTGACTCACACCACGACAATGAGTCATTGAACTATTTAAGGGGTCAAGGCAAACTAGAGAAAAGACATGTAAGGTGGATGGAGTTCATCGAGACATTTTCATATGTTATTCGGTACAAACAAGGTAAAGAAAATGTAGCAGATGTTTTATCAAGGAGGTACGTACTACAAACATCCTTATGTTCAAATTGCTAGGATTTGAATATGTTAAGGACATGTATGCTAGTGATCCAGATTTTTCTTACATATACGAATCATGTGATAAAGGTTACTATGGATAGATTCTTTAGGCATGATGGGTATTTATTTCGGGTAAATAAATTATGTGTTCCTAAATGTTCAATAGGAGAATTATTGGTACGTGAGGTATATAGTAGAGGTCTAATGTGTCTTTTTGTGGTTAAGAAGACCTTAGAGATGTTAAGTGAATATTTTCATTGGCTTAAGATGAAAGTAGATGTTGATCGGGTNCAGATTTTTCTTACATATACGAATCATGTGATAAAGGTTACTATGGATAGATTCTTTAGGCATGATGGGTATTTATTTCGGGTAAATAAATTATGTGTTCCTAAATGTTCAATAGGAGAATTATTGGTACGTGAGGTATATAGTAGAGGTCTAATGTGTCTTTTTGTGGTTAAGAAGACCTTAGAGATGTTAAGTGAATATTTTCATTGGCTTAAGATGAAAGTAGATGTTGATCGGGTTTGTAGTAGATGCACCACTTGTACAAAGGAGAAATATGAGGTTTTTCTTCAGGGTTTATATGCACCATTACCTCTTCCTAGTGAACCTTAGGTTGACGTGTCTATAGATTTTGTGTTGGGTTTACCTAGGACTAAGAAATGAAGAGATTCCATATTTGTGGTAGTAGATAGATTTAGTAAGGTGGTACATTTCATTCAATGTCATAAAATTGATGATGCTACTAATATTGCGGATCTATTCTTTAAGGAAGTAGTGTGCTTACATAGGATTTCTAGAAGTATTGTATCAGATAGGAATGCTAAATTCCTTAGTCACTTTTGGAGGATTTTGCAAATAAGTTACGGACCAAGCTACTATTCTCTACAACTTGTCACCCACAAATTGATGGACAAATTGAGGTAGTTAATAGGACTATGATACAAATGTTATGCACAATAGTTAATAAGAATTTGAAGAGTTGGGAGGAGTGTTTACCACTTATAGAAATTGCATATAATAGGGCCACACATTCTACTACTTTTAATTCGCCTTTTGAAATTGTATATGGTTTTAATCCACTAACACCTTTGGATTTAATTCCTTTATACGTGAATGAAACAGGTAGTTTAGATGGAAAGAAGAAGGCCGAATTGGTGAAATCACTCCATGAAAAGATAAGGATACAGATTGAAAAGAAAAATGAGCATTACGCTTCTCAAGCAAACAAGGGATGAAAGCGCGTTATATTTGAACTAGGAGATTGGGCTTGTGTGCACTTGAGGAAATAAAGTTTTCCAGAACAAAGAAAGTTGAAGTTGCAGCCACGGGGAGATGGTCCATTCCAAATCCTTGAAAAGATCAATGGCAATGCCTACAAATTAGATCTTCCCGGTGAGTATAATGTTTCGGCTACTTTTAACGTCTATGATCTTTCTCTCTTTGATGCAGGTATATATTTGATGTCGAATCCTTCCGAAAAAGGATGGGATGATGTGATCTATGATACAAGGGCAAGTCCGAGCTCGGATCTATTAATCGTTGAGAGAGGACCAATGACTAGGTCACGAGTCAAGGAAGCTATGCGATTGCGTGCTCAAGTTACAGTGGACGAATCGTTGATCACAACAAGCAAAGGAACAAGTTTCGTGTTGGGTTTGGAAGAAGAAACAAGATAGATCAACTTGGTTCAAGTAGCAGATGAGAAAGTTGGACGTAACAACTATGCGACCGCATAGTTGTTAAGGGCATGCGGTCGCATGCCCCTTTACGGAGGCCACAAAGGAGAAGCCCAACTGCTCTATGCGACCACATAGACTTATATTATACGGTCGCATAGTGTATTTTCGGACGCATTTTTTTAATGTTCGCGTAATCTTCTATTTTAGTTAAAACTATTGTATGGTATATTTTTGATATCTTTAAGACTTAAATTCCATTTTTAGCTAGGTTTTATGAGTTTCCTATAAATATGACTCATTCCGTTCATTATAAAATAAACAATTATTGAGAGATTATTGCGAGACAAATTTGTTTTCTTCTCGGTCTTCATTAAATTAATTTCGAACTTATCAAGAATTAAGTTCTTGTAGCGTTGTACAAATTCAAGTAAGGTTCATACGTTTTGGGATCACGAGTCAACATATTGTTAGCAATTGTCTTGATTCTTGGCTCAATAATTTATTAGGTTGAGCTTTTCAAATGATGATTCTTGGCTTTATTGGATTATTCTAATTTGTCATGGGTTCCGTAACTACAATTGCTACGTAAGTTCGCATCACATCTTAGCAATACATTACATATTTGAAAAACACATTTGCTTGCTTTCACTAGTTTAATTGATAATTTAGGTATGAATATAGAAAAATCACAACAACTTATTTGCTATTTGATTAAGATTGCAATTGATTTCATCTCGGTCAAACACATTGTCTTTGTGGGTTTGATAATCTATTCATCATTATATTATTTGACCACGATTCCGTGAATTTGCGAATTTTCAAAGGATCGCTATAATGAATCAATGGAGCATGTTAAATTCAAGGTATAGACATTGAAGAGAGAGAGAGAGAGAGAGAGAGTTTAAAAAATTGTTTGCTAACACAAAAANACTTATTTGCTATTTGATTAAGATTGCAATTGATTTCATCTCGGTCAAACACATTGTCTTTGTGGGTTTGATAATCTATTCATCATTATATTATTTGACCACGATTCCGTGAATTTGCGAATTTTCAAAGGATCGCTATAATGAATCAATGGAGCATGTTAAATTCAAGGTATAGACATTGAAGAGAGAGAGAGAGAGAGAGAGAGTTTCAAAAAATTATTGTATGTAGAGAGAGAGAGAGAGAGAGAGAGAGAGAGAGAGAAATTATTGCATGTATCTATTTAGTTTTGAGAATATCATAAAAGTTTAAACCTTTAATATATCACAGCTTATATTTTTGGGGGGAGAGAGAGAGTTTCAAAAAATTATTGCATGTATCTATTTAGTTTTGAGAATATCATAAAAGCTTAAACGTTTAATATATCACAGCATATATTTTTGGCAATACACATAATTATCATTCAAATTCTTTAACAAGAGACTAAGAAAAATTATAAATTATTTAAAAATGGATATTATTGAGTAAAAAATGTATTTTAAATAGTGATATGATAGAAAATATGTGATTAAAAAATAAGAAATATTTATTGATGTAACGAAAAATATTATTTTATTGAAAAATGTGTGGTTGAAAATGAGTTTTAAAAGAATGTATTTTAAAAGAATGTGTACCAAACAAAGGGATTCTTTTTCACAACTATTCAAGTTTGGACTATAATTTTTTATGACTATATTGAGATTATCCATATATAGATTATGACTGTAGAGAACTAGAAGTGTAAGTATAATAAAATTTCAAAAAACGTTAAAAATATTTACATATTTTATGAAGTTTAATCTAAAATAATTAATTGTAAGATAGGGTCAGTTTCATAATTTGATGTGAGGTAAACACACATTGAATTGTTATATTTTGTATGTAATACTTTCGTAAGTATTAAATAGAGTTCTATTAAATATTTTTCTTTATGTTTCTTATTTAATTAAAAGATGGGTTATATTCAAATTGCGCACAAGATGCTTAAAATTTCAAGATATGCACGCATGACTATAATGGGAACTTTTGAAAGTGTGAATTAAGTTTAACAAGATGTTAAATTACGTAGAAATCTTTGAAAAAAACAATAAAAATCTCTGTATCTTTAATTTTTGTGTACATGCCAAATGTTCAGGAAAAAAATATGTTCAACTTACCCTCAGATAGTATTTGTAACGCCTCAAATTCTAACAATCCAATGCGTTACGAATCATGAATTTCTTAACGTGTTTAAATTTTATTTTTTTAATATAATGACATATTGAATAAAAATTGAATAACCTTTAATAAAAGATAAATTTAATTTAATAAAATATGCTGAACGTTTTGGAATCATATCTTTGATTAAAACATTAATAAAGACTGGTTCTAACATGTAATAAAATTAGACTAACTAAAAATTATAATGTTACTCCAAAACTAATCAAATTCAACAAATAAGGTACTTCGCGACGAGAATCCGTTGGTCAGACACATCCATCCTTCCACTTCCGTCGAGCATGCTAATTTTTACCTAAAATTTGTAAATAAAGAGGGATGACTAAAACGAATTATAATCAATGAGATGCTTGCTATTCCACATTCAGTCCAACATGAAATTAAGCATAAATTCTCTTACCAACATAAAATGAGAATCATCACACCATGAAAAAGGATAATTCTAGCATGCGCTGCAAAATAATGTGAAGGCTAACTGATACTCGAAGGTACACTTTAAAATGTATCATGACTTCTTTCGAAGGAGCCCTGGACTAGAGGAATTATTAAATTCATACATAATAACGTATTTGAAAAGATGTTGAAAAATCACGAATAGTACTGAGCACCTCACCTCAAACTGCTAAATAACAATTCTTGAATTGGCCAAAACGAAAGATAAAATTGAAACTCCTTTGAAAACCTTCTAAGAGTTTTAATAGAGGTTTCTGCTCAACTTTTAAAGAATGAAACTAAAGTTAAAGAATGGCTTTTGTGGCAAACATATGTACATGACGTTGGTATTTATAGGTAAACTTAGGGTAGTTTGATTAGGATTAGGGTTGTATCATAATCAATTAGGTATTATTCTAGATTATGTATATAATGACTAATTAATTAGCTCAATTGTATTAAATATCAAATACATACAATAGTTGCATGACGTGTCGAAACATAAATTCTTTTCCTAAATTTGTTAATACTTAAATTCAAACTAAATCACAAACTTAAATCCTAATTTAATTGAATTACTGTGCGGTGATAAGCCTAATTAGTTTAATATGAATATAATTTATTTATATAATCAATTTTCAAAACATCTCAGTCAAATTGAATAACTTTAATTGGATCTGTAATAATTAATATCAACAACCTGGTCAAATTGAATAACCTTAATCGGATTTGTGATAATTAATATCAATATCCTAGTCAAATTGAATAACTATCACCTAAATTGGATTTGTGATAATTAATATCGTTAAACATGTTTATAGCTATTTTAATTTTCCAAAAATTGTATTGGACGAAAAATCATGAAGGAAAGGAATATGTATACTACTTCATTTTCAACTTATTTATTTCCTCTTTGATCCCACAACTGTTAAGGAAAAATCATATAGATGCAAATTAACTATTACGCATAACAAAGGACTTGCATAAAGACTTGACTAGATATGGCATTCCNATTTGTGATAATTAATATCAATATCCTAGTCAAATTGAATAACTATCACCTTAATTGGATTTGTGATAATTATTATCATTAACCAGGTTTATAGCTATTTTACTCTTCCAAAAACTGTATTCGCAGAAAAATCATGAAGGAAATGAATATGTATATTATTTCATTTAAAACTTATTCATTTCCACATTGATTCCTCAACTAGTTAGGAAAAATCATATAGATGCATATTTACTATTAAGCATAACAAATTGACAACTACCTAGCAATGTCGTTCCTATTAATAGTCAAATAAATTATACGCAACACAACTAAAAAATTTGGGGTTCTACAGTGTTTATGACAACAAATCAATAGATTCCTACGATAATCATTGTAGCTTTCAGAGTCTGGTAATTGGAATGAG
>CAIGRK010275815.1:0-11752 GCA_903798315.1 Fraxinus greggii | reverse complement strand
TAAAATAAAATCTAATTGTTAATGTATATCTTAGATTCTTAAGATATTTACGTAACCTATTTAATAAAGGCCTTCTCATAAATAACTTTTAAAATTTTGGACTTAATTAAAGCTTTTTTATTTTTATGATGGCTTTGGTTGCAATTTTCGTGTAGGAGGGTATTTTTAAAAAAATTTATTCTGCAGGTTTTCTGTAGGTAATTTTATCTGTAAGAGTAGAATTATTCATGCTTTAATCTGCTTTACCAGTTAAGCCATAAGAAAGTTACATAGGTTTTATGACTATATATGTGCAAAAAACAAAAAACAAAAGGATTTATGTGTACTTTTGATATGTGATATTATAAAAAATCTTGATAATATAACTAACCAGATTCTAAAAATTAAATAGAGTAAGTGATCCCCAAAAAATTCCGTAGACAATCCCGAATAGTTCATTTTAGATGATTCTAGTGGAATTCAATATTTAACGGTTATCTCGAAAGAAGTCACCAATACTAATATAGATGGTTATCATCGAAGCTCTCCCTCATCAATTACAAACGATAATATTGTCGATGATGTTAGCAGAAAGCAACAAAGATGCTTCAGTCACAAAGTGTTAGGGCTAGAAATGGTTTGGTTCGATTCGATTTTAAAGATAATTGAGCCAAACCCGAATTTTCGGGTATTTATTAATTGGAACCGTCGGGTCTAAATTAATTTTGGAATTTGGTTCTATTCAGTTAGGTTCCCGTGTTCCGTACCATAATTATTTTTTTAATATTTACAATAACGCTACATTAACTCAACTAATGACATATTCAATCTTAACTCTTACAAAATAACGTAATTTAATTTAAAATTATACAAATAACAAGTTATCTAATAAGATTCACTCACCAATGTATCTAATTACCAAAAAGTAAATAACAATAATAATAAAACATCAGCGATTCATTTGCTTCAAGCCTTCAAATCTATATAAAAAAATGAAATATAAATTATAAAATTGCAAAAATAAAATATTTTTAAATATTACCAGTACTTACCAACCATTTAATTAGTTGGCAAATTTATTTTTTTTTAAAATTAAAAAATTTGACTTATTTAGCCCCTGTTTATCATCCATTTTATCAAACATCGTTTGCTATAGTAAACAATCTCCATCACATATTCACTCAATAAAATATTTGACACACAAACCAATAAAATTATTTTACTTTTAACCACACATCCTCCA
Source organism: Fraxinus greggii (assembly GCA_903798315.1). NCBI lineage: Eukaryota > Viridiplantae > Streptophyta > Magnoliopsida > Lamiales > Oleaceae > Fraxinus > Fraxinus greggii. The sequence goes on along the minus strand of CAIGRK010275815.1, from coordinate 10,530 downwards.
AAAAATACAATTCTAAACTCTATTTCTTCTCCCAAAATGGAAGACAAACGAGCCTTTAATATCAACAAATTTAAAAAAATTAGGAAGATTCAATTCTCAATCTAGAACCGAACCTAACACGTCCATTCTTGGTTCAGATATCCATTCAGGTATTTAATTTAAAAAGAATCGTTCAATTCGATTCGGAAGTTTTTATCCAGCCCTATATGGTGTTTTCAACTTATTTTATTCTTTCTTTCTTTAGTTTTTTACAAGTTATTGGTGAAATATTAAGTTGATTATTATTATTTTTTATTAATAATATTAATGTTGGATAACTTATTTTTTTAATATTACATTATCGATAAATTTTCCTACTCTAATTTTTATATTTTTATTAATTTATAAATTAAATAAATGTCGTTAAATTATATTATTAAAATAATTATTTCTAATTGCAATGAATACCATTTGGAAATAAAATTTCTAAATTTTGAGAATGACTTTGGCGACTACCTTGTTTGTGTAGAGGTTGAGCTAACTCAGATGTCAATACCATTGCACGCATGTTACCTATACAACATCAAACAACTGATAATCTGAATTAAAACTCAATATAAATCTTAGGTAATTTTAGGACAGATTTTTAGGTGAGTCGAACTTATACATCAAGTTTCCTATTGAGGCACAGTTGCATTGAACAATCTAATGCTTTGGAAGCACCGGTCACAATATTTTCTGCATCAACCTGAAGTACGTCCTTCCCCTTCTGGACATCAAGTGGTATCTGCCCCATCATCCAATCGTAAACTCTTACTACGTCGACGTGAGGCCAAGCCCTGCCCTCAAGGCCCATTTAATTTTTAGTGTTAAAAAAAGGTGAAAATTATATAATTCCAGGTATTTAGCGATTGATTTTCAATAATAATATTTAAAGTTTACTTATTCAAAAATCAGGTAATGATTTTATTTTTTAATGTATATAATAATATTAAAAATTAAATTTTCCACTCAATTAAAACCCTAATTTAATTTAGCTATCCTCTTCACCTCCTCTCTCACTCTCGTCACTCTCTCTATCCTCTCCCTAATTTGAAATCCTAAACCGAGATTAATCCCCGTTCTTTCTCTCTTCCTCTTTATCACACACATCACCGGAGCATCGCATGTGTGGCGTCGATGAGAGGCGTGATGCCGTTCAAGGCGACCCACTCTCGGCGTTGCTGCGCAGTGGCCACTTCAGAGTTACCCGCCAGCGTGGTTTGTGTTGATTGCTGTCGTGAAGGATGGCAGATGTTGATGGTCGTGCAAAGATGGTGGCGCTGCGCCTTGCGACGATCTGTACCAGGGAAGCATCGGAGCCTCTGCGTGGCCGCGGTCTCTATCTTCTTCCATCTATTGCTGCAGTGGTGGTCTATATCTTCACGCAAAGTGGTGCTTTGTTCATCGCTGCACGCGGTGCTTAGAGCGCCGCCCAGTTCCGATCTGAGTCGATTACGGCAGGATCAAGGAGATTTGTTGATGGTGATGTTTGTGGTGGAATTGAAGGCGATGGGGTTGGATGTGGTGGCGGGTTTATGGTGGGTGGTGGTTGTGTCTTTGTTGTTGGCGGCGATGAGTGGTGGTGGATCTAGTGGTGGCGATAGGGATGGAAGTGTGGCGGGTTGGGATTTTTTTTGTTGAATCTGGTCGTGACGGTTTTCTTGGTGGTGATGCTGTTGTGGAGGTGGTATGGGGTTGGCGATGGATCTGGTAGCGACGACGGGGTGGTGGTTGTTGGTGACTGGATATCTGATAGAATTGATTGTCATGGATTTTGTTAGCAGTTGATTGGATCTTGTTGCGGCGATTTTGTTGGTGGTGATATTGGTAGAGGTGGTGCTGCTGTGGCGGCGACGGCGATGACGGTGTAGGTGGTGGTCGTATGTGACCTACTATTTGACCGTGACCAACTATTTGGTTACCTGCGACCAACTGTTGAACTGTGACCTTAAAATTCGATAATTTGTGACTAACAAATTTGAAAATATGTGACTAATTGATAAATTGTGATGTATAATTTTGTATCTGTGACCAATAAAGTGTAACCTATAAATTTTTTGATTTGTGACCTCGAATTAATTTGCGACCAATTAATTTGATAATATATGATCAATAAATAAGTTGGACTTATAATTATGTACTTGTGACCATTAATTGTATAATTATGACTTTATTATATTTAATTAATAAATAAATACATGATTTTTGTATTAATTAAACTTAAAATCTGATTTTTAAATTGTGCATCGTTAATGTCTTAATTGTGAATTTTTTCTCAAAAAAAAAAAAAATATTATTTCTTTGGAATATTTTTTCCCTATGTGTCAGCCCAGTAGAAGAAAATCTTTTTGCCTCTCCTGGTTCTGCCCTTGCATTATCTATACTAGTTGGGATAGTGGTGCCATTCTTGAATGCTTTAAAAGTACTGAACTCTGGGTATAAAAAAAAAAAATAAATAAAAGTACGGAACTAAGTCAAATGAAGCCAAGTGAGCCCACTTTGCCAACTTGAAAAGGTCAATATGCCATAAATATTTTTTTTAAAATGTTATTCGATGTGTCAAAGACTCGTGTCTTGAGAAATTCAAGGAATAAAATATGAAGTAATTAGGATTTTGAGTGATAAGGCTGTTCGACATTTATATTAAATTTGGGTGAGACGTCCAAATTCTCGTCAAAAATAGTTCTGAGATAGGATTTAGGGTCGTCATTTGCAAATGTCTATTTGTCATTTGGAATGTACAATTACTTTCGTGGATATACACTATTTTTTTCAATTTGTTCATAACTAACAATGTCAGAGAAGATGAATTAGAAGCAAATGAGTCAAATGTTGGAGGAATTCCAGAACAATGTTCGAATTTAGATTACTCCTGATCTTGAATTGAAATTGTAAATAAAATTTGGCATACATATTTTGAGATTAACACTAGNGAGACGTCCAAATTCTCGTCAAAAATAGTTCTGAGATAGGATTTAGGGTCGTCATTTGCAAATGTCTATTTGTCATTTGGAATGTACAATTACTTTCGTGGATATACACTATTTTTTTCAATTTGTTCATAACTAACAATGTCAGAGAAGATGAATTAGAAGCAAATGAGTCAAATGTTGGAGGAATTCCAGAACAATGTTCGAATTTAGATTACTCCTGATCTTGAATTGAAATTGTAAATAAAATTTGGCATACATATTTTGAGATTAACACTAGCAAATAAGTTTTGGACTAAGTCCTCATGCTTCCCTCAATTTTGGACCTACCTGGAGCCGATGCCTCCTTGTTTAGGAGAAGCATCGTCCAAGCCGCCACACACACCATTATCTTTAATTGTGGAAGGGTCCTCAAATTTTTAACTATTCACAAATAAGTCCTTAGATTTCTGCAATATTCAATTTGTCCCCTGAACCTTTTGCTTTTTGCTAAGAAGTCCCTGCATTATCTAAATACTACAAATTGGTCCCTATCTTCCAGCAATCTTTATCCCTGCACCTGAATTTTCTAATTTATTTAAGTTGATCCCCGAGGTTTCGGTATCTTCCATATTGATCCATAAAATTTTTGAATATTACAATTCGGTCCATGGACTTTCACTTTGCCGAAAACCAATCCCCGAAATTTTTGTATGCTTCAATATGAACCCTGGCCTTTTTGATTGGTGTGTTTCGATCCCTAAGTCTTCGATATAATTTAATTGTGTCCATTTAGCCCATGTTTGGTAGCCATTAAAAAGAGTTTTTTTTTGGGAAAATGAATTGTAGAATAGTGAATTTTTTGACAATGTGTGGTTAAAAAGTAGGAAAAAATTTTGAATTTACGTATAAAATATTTTATTGTGTGAATATAGAGTTGAAAATGACTTTGAAAAGAAAAAGAGATTTAAAAAAATAGATGACAAACAAGGGCTAAGTCAACCATAGTTGTTGGACCCGACTCGGACATTGACCCGAGCTATGTATTGGGTCTCGGGTTACTGGTCGAACCGTTGGGTTAGTGATCGGACCGGCGAGTCATTGCTTAAAATTGTAAAAACAATTTAAATTATAATTTATTTATTATTTAGGTAAAATTAAAGTTTTTAAGTCATTTATTAATTGTCACTAATTGTTTTTACGTCTACATAATAAAGTAAAAAGTCGGAATATAAATATTTAAAAAAATATTTTTAGAAAACTTTAAATAATTTATGGGATAGATATAGGTTATTGCACAAAAGTAACAATAAAATATATTTACTCTAGTGGTGAGGAATCAATCATTTATTTAGAGGTATAAGGTTCAACTCTTTGGACCAAAATATTTTAAAAGATAATTTTGAAACCTGGTCAAACTGGTCAATATGGCCAGCAATTTAACATAAATCTATTGGCCCCTCCGTCAAGCCCCGACTTTTGATCTGGTCACTTGCATTTGAATAAATTAATTTTGATTGGCTCGGACAAGGACCCAAGTTCCCGAGTTCCCGTTCCAATCGATCGGTCCAGACCGGATTTAGTAACACTGAAGTTTCGGGCCGAATTTAATAACACTGAAGTCAACATGTCATAATTCTATCAAAACTCTTCTAGATCTACCTTTTCTCGTCATACAAAATCAATAGTCTTGATGATCTGAATCCTCATCAACTTCTTCAATCTTAACATCTCCCCTCAAACTGGAAGTGTTGTTTGCCACTCTCAGCTTGCAACATAAGAACCGAAACTGGAAATAAGATAATGTGTGGAAAAGTTTGAGACAAGGAGTGGGAGGGGTGAATTTGGATGAATTAATTATGATTAGAAGAATGAGTGTTCTCAATCTTGTCCTTGAAAAGACATGGAGTGCTAATAATGTTACAAGAAGGGGCATGTTAAGAGAAATTATAAGGAATTAACAAAACATCGACTTGAAGTGAAAAGAAAGCAAGAGTCTAGGAATGTATTTGTCGATACTTGCGCTATGCTTTTTAGGTGATTTTTTCCCGAACAATTTCGAGAGTTTCAATATTAGTAACTTCTATGAAAACACCATCTGCATTGGTCAAGGCAATGATCATCTTGCTTTGTGCCTGGGAATAAGAAAGTAAGGATACTGGCTTGCCGTTTTGGCCTTTCGAAATATACTTTGAAAAATAATGGGATTTACGTATCTTTTCCAGCAAAAAGTCCCAATATATTGACCTCAAAGTCCAAACAGACTCCTTGTTCCACATAAGACACATATTTCTTGAAGATTATACATGTACAAAACAAGATCCAATTATTGAGCTCGACCACACCCGTAATAGGGATGATCAACCCTACACTAATACTTAACTTAGAACTGTATCAAGGTACATATATATGACAGATCTTTCGATTTGAAATGGCCAGTGAATATATGGAGAAATAGAGTGCTTGTGGTAAATAAGATATCAAAAGTGAATTGCTAAATAAGATGTCAACATTAAGTGATATCTCACATGAAGCGTCATTGTCGTGTCCCAATGAGTTTCTATCAGTTCGTACCACATTAGTATGTATACCATGTATGATAGTGACGTGCTGAGGAGCTATGACAGGGTGAATCATGTACCTAACATGTGTGATTGGCTTAGGAGCCACGAAAAAGGCCTACTTGTTGGGATCAGTACCTAAAAGTGTTAGGACATGACTGTTATGTTGAGATTTTTTGTCTTTCGTTAAATAAAAAATTGTTATTTATTTATTTTTTTTAAATAAAATATTTCATTTATGATTATAAGTATATGGTTAAGTGCATTCGTGATTGCATTGCGAAACACATAAATATAATTCATATTGTGATAAACAATTGATTTGTCTTAGGTCGGTGAATAGGTATTGGTACTTCATTCTAATAAGAATGTAAGGTCACGTACTATGCTAATTGGGATAGGTGGTTGTTATGATCGTATTGAAAGTTCCATCAAGAGTATTGACACTAGTACATTGAGTATACCTCAAAGTGTATTAGGCGCATAAATTAATATACATTTAACTGTCTTATGAATTACCTAAATCCATTAGGGAATAGTGATTGCTATTTGTGAGCTCAATGATCTTTGATGTGTGAATGAGTGAGATCAAATCATACAATCAAATACCTTAGTACTTGAGAGCTTACAAGAATCGGAGCAAATTTACGTTTGGAATTCATCGCCCTATTAGATGAGTTAATGTGTCCAATTAAGTTTTTTAATAGGACAATATAAATCTAAACTAGTATTTGGGATGGCTCAATCCTAATTTCGTGATTGTTTCATGGAAAATTGTTAAAGAAAATGCTAACTCAGAGTGAGAACGTAACTAGAAGGGCGAAATGACTATTTTAGCATGTTAGAATTTGGGTATGACCATAAATCTTTGTTAAAGATAATTCGGAGTTCTAATTAAAGTGCATATTAATTAGAATCAAATTCAAGTTTTCTTGGCAAATTCTAATTGAAATTCTACTTGGAAGTCCAGTGAGAGTAAGAATTTGTATTAGACTTGAAGCAGACTTTGGAATCAAGAAAAACATCACTGGAAGGAGTTAAGGTCGCAGCGCCACCTGTTCTGCTCCCTTCGCTGTTTTTGTGTCATTTTCTGTTTTGGACTCTGTTTTTTGAATTCTACTCTATTTACAACTCTATTATAAGGGTTTGGACGTCCTCTAATTGTTCCTTATATATAGTTGGTTCTTCACTGTATTTTAGAATAAGTTAGAAACATTGTAAACATATAATATTTGTCTTATTTCTCCATATTATAATAAAATATCTATTCTTTGCAAATTATTCTTGTTTTCTTGTAATTTTTATTTCATAATGTACTTAATCTCTTATCTTTTCACAACAAATTAGTATCATAGTATTCCAGTTTCCTTAATATTGCCTGAATCTAATTATTCGACATCCCACGGGTAAGACAAAAGATGACAAGTCAACAAGATGTATGCAGCGAATTAAAATGTTATTGCTTCTGTGATTTTATATGTTTAATGTTATGTTCATCACCTTTAGTAGAATGAGCGTGAACTAATAATTGTCATGTACGGAGTCATACCAACTTGATAACTGTCCAATTATTGGAGCCTGAAATATACAAGTCCTATTAGATCCCTTTGGTAGCCTCTTAGAAGTCTTGGACTTAATTGCACTAGTAATGAAGTTCAAGAACTGCACATGACGAAATGTCAAAATAAGTTTACTATATAGAATAGGATAAGAAATTCCAATCGTGGATATAGAGGACGGAAAAGGTAGTACTCTTGTTCCTTCGTGTGAATTTTCTCTTGAGATCTTTTTTGGATTTCATTTTGTCTAAAGAAATACAAGTCCTAACAATGTCCCATTTTTATATTCTGTGAAAAAATTATATAATAGAAGTCAAGGAAGTAAAAACAAACTAATCTACCCAAACTGAAACTGAATGTCTGTCTCTTGCTTTCCTTGAAACATATTTCCTGATATCAACAACTCAAATACCAAGTGTAAAATCATTTGATACAAGAAATATAATAATTGAAATAGACTATCATAAATAAGTTAGTTAGATTGAGAAGTAATACTATTGTTAATCAAAATACCAACTAATCATTAATATCAAAACTCAAAAAGCTAAGCATACGAAAAAGCAAAACTTCCAATACTATCATCTCCTACTGCAAACTCTCCAAAATTAAAATTAATATGCCATGACTAAAATTAAATTACTAAATTAAAATGCCACTCTCCCATTTTTTATCACAAATGACGAAGGGAACTATAACAATAATATATAATAACTCAAAGATGCAATTGATAGCATGCACAAGCATAATCAATGATTAGTAAACTTTATCACATACTTAGTTCAAGTCGGAGTAAATTGTATAAGTGACTCGTGTGTGCTAAGTGCCACAAATTTCTTATGATCAATACTCTAAACCTTAAATTTGTGAGAAAGAACATGCTAGAAATCACTATTAAATAAGTTTATTCCTCTACCAATGAAAGTCAAACCAATAATGCATATTATGACCTATAAATAAAGCTCATTTTTCATGTATATTATTCTTTTCTCCCCTTGACTTTGAGCATATATATATTTTCGCACAATTTATATGTTTCTTTTTAAGCTCATCATTTTTCTCTTCAATTTTTCATATCTTATGTGCATATTCTTCTCCATTAAGCGATTAAGATTATCCATGTAATGAGTTTTGGGCCGATAACTCCAAGTTAGTTGACCATAGGGCATTAGGTTATGAGAAACCCATCGAGCTTAATTGCTCGAGTCACATAGGTTTCAAAGAAGAGTATAAGATAAAATATTTTTTTTTTTAAATTTTTATTTAAGGGGGTATACTAGAGCTTAAGTTTATTAAATTAAGGTCAAATTCATATTCAAGGTCACCTTACCAACAGATGATGGTTATCCAAAATCTTACACATGCGGTCAAAACTCACACACAAGATCATAGAGTGTACAGCACATATGGTACATGACGAACCATATATTAAGTACTACACATAAACCTAAACAAAGTAATGAAAATATGCTACAACAAATCAATTAAGCTCGTACTTGACCACAATACATATCGAAGCAAATCATATATCATGTTGTAGTGAAAAAAAAAGGATTGTTTTTTTTTTTTTCAAATTTTAATTTTTTTTTAAAAAAAACTACCTAAAAAGCGAAAAAAAAAGAAAGAAAGATGCATACAATAATTAATGAATAAAAATTAATAAATATAAGCATGTATCAAAAAATATAATCAGTTAGGTATATAAACGTTCTTACCTTTAAGACTATAGTGATCAATTTCTAAATTTTTCAGATAATTCTTTTTAACCTAAACTTGTCTAATGAAAGATTTATTCCGGGTCAACTATGTCATTAACTTGGTCGAATGACTCACTTGATTAGTGAGGAAGTCAATTAAGCTATCAAAGTCCTAATTTTTAACTCTAGTGAAATTTTGATTTTTATTACTATTCAGGAATTTATGACATCTAGGTCTTATATGTCATAATTCACCACAACTGAAATAAGTAGGGATAAAGCTAGGTCCAAAGTTATGTGATCGCTAATATCTATTTCTAGGTTGGTAGGTCCTACGCTATCTAGTAGGCTTTTGTCATATGATACCCTTATTCTTGAGTTCAGGATTAGGAACATACATAAGCTGGTTGGTAGTAGGGATAAAAATGATTTTGGAAGTAATTGCCTAATTATGATTGGTCTGCTTATATCGTAGACATCCCTTGTTCCCAATAAGCTTGTTCAACCCCAAAAGAAATCCCACATTTCCAATTTCTCATTCTCAGGGGTCAAATCACTAATCTCCAAGAGAATTTCTCAAGTTCACAGGTAAGACCCTTAATCTTAGACTCTAGATATTGATTCACAATATCTAGTTTATTGAGGCACAAGGTAGACTCCTGAAGGTCAGCTACAAGTTTCTATCTAACTAGCTCAAGTTTATTGACCTTCTTAAGCATGGCTTTATTCACATTCTTATTAAAATAATTTTTGATAAGCTGCACGAATCTATTCCCCATCTTTCTTAGATTGCACACCACTATCTAATTCATCAACATTCTCACTGTCCTTATCAGATTCACTTTTAATCCTAATAGTGAATGCTATAAACTTCTCACACTCCTCATGTGTAGACATCTCACTTTGTCATTAGTGATATTTGTATTCATAGTTTTACCTGATTTCTCTTACAGTTAGAGCATTCATTTCTATAGCGGTCAAAACATTGACACTTATGACATCTTATAGATTTAAATCTTTTTCTAAACTTATTGGAATCACCTCTGTGTCGCTCTTTAGTCTTCTTCTTATTTCTATTTTTTGAATTTTTTTAACAAAGTATGCTATTTTCTCATCATTAAGTGATTTCGAATAAGAAGAATAATACTCTTCTTCCCTAATAGTGTTCAAGACTATAGATTTGTTTTTCTTAGGTTGAGATATGGTAAGTTCATAAGTTTGAAGATATCCAACCAATTCTTCATTCTTAATAGTATTTAGATCCTTCCTTTCCTCGATAGCCGTAACTTTAGAACTAAATCTCTAAAGTAAGGATCTCATGATTTTTCTAATAATCTTAGGCTCAGGAATTCTCTCACCTAGGTTAAAGCTAGAATTAACTATATAATTCAAGCTCACATAGATGTCATTGAAGGTCTCATCATCCTTCATCCTAATCTCTTCAAACGTAGTGATCAATATCTGTAACTTAGGATTCTTAACAGTCTGAGTTCCCTTATGCGTGGTCTGTAAAATATCTCAAACATTTTTAGCAACCTTACACATAGAGACATGCCTAAATTCTTCATGTGATACAGCCATATATAGAGCATGAAGACATTTACTATTCCAATTACACTCATCTAAATCTTTCTTAAACCACGTTGAAATATCAGTAAGGGTAACTATACCAGCAACTATGGTAGATGGGGCGATCCAACCATTTACTAAGTTCATCCAAATACTTTCATTCATTGATTTCAGAAAGGCTCTCATTCTAACATTTCAATAGACATAGTTACTGCCA
>CAIGRK010275800.1:0-13619 GCA_903798315.1 Fraxinus greggii | reverse complement strand
GAAACAGGCTTAAAAATTGTAGGCTCAAGTTTGGCCTTTTTGTTGTCTCTCTGAGTATTTCACGACAAAAAAAAATTCTAGTAATCCCTGAATATGAAGTATTTGGTCTTTCGTGCAAATGTAATTAATGACACATGTATTAAGTAATTTGGACCCACTATGTAGTTTGGATCCAGATATACAAATAGACAGGAATATACTCCAAAATGAGTAGGAATGAAAGAATTAAAAAAAAAAAGAACTAGTCAACTTGTGGTATATTCTTTTAAGAAGAACTTTCTTACACGGGTTTGGATTGGAGATCCAAAATTGAAGTTTTATTTTTAATTTTCAGGTCACCAAGAAAATTAAGAGATGTTCAGATTGACATGTGACCCATGAGATTGCACAAGCCATCTTGTCTAGGGTAAACTTCTGTCAACTGTATAATTTAAGTTCATGAAGAGGGCTGGGGGATGATTAATTTGGAACTTGATTGATTTTTAGTGTTAAACAACTATAGTTATTTGGTTTTTTTGATTTTGAGTTTATCATCCTTTACATTTCAATGGTATAAACTTTTTAATATATCAGTTAAATACTAATGTCCCATGTTATGAAAAATTTATGCCTTAACGGTCTTATATGATGATGTAAATAGTAATAATAATAATAATAATAATAATAATAATAATAATAATAATAATAGTATGTTTAGAGAGAGAGATTATGATATATGTTGAAAGTTGTATTAATTAGCGTGTAAAAAAAAGACAATCCAATACAAGGTAGCATAGATCGTTAGGGTAAAAGGCAAGAAAGGGTTTAAATCTCATTTATCATACACCAACTACGGCTATATATATTTTTAAAATTTAATTTTCAACATGTCCCTCGCATATAAGTCAGAGTAATTTTCTCTTTAAATGTTTTTCTTAAGTAAGATTTATATAAATGAGTGGCAAGGGGATTAGAACCCTAGAAATTAAAACGGAAATTAGGTCTATATTGGAAGCATAACTGTATGTATATAAGCCAAAGTCATGCCCAGTGCAGGGAGTTAAGAAGTCATGTTTTGGATGCTAGGCTTACTTTTTCAAAGACTACAAGGTCTTTAATTAATCTTCTACTCAATCTTACTTAAACTAAATCCTCTAGAATTTCTTCTCATATTTCTATGCCTTCTTCTTCTTTTTCAAGTTCTTTCAAGAAAGTACCAAGCCTAATTAAGAACCCTAGAAACCAAGCAAAATGCCTGGCAGCGTCTCAGAAGATCATCCAATGAAGTCTATCAGAATTAGGCCAGAAGAGGAATTCTCTTCTAGACGTTTATCCCAGGAGTTATCAATTCCTATTGATGATTCTTTTGAAGTGTATTATAGGGATTCTTCTGTTGGAGTTCCATTCCTGTGGGAATCACAGCCTGGTACGCCTATAGTCAAGTTCAGGGAAAGCCGTCTTCCTCCTCTAACACCTCCACCTTCATTCCATTCCAGTCCTGCGAGAAATCCCGCGAAAATTCATCACAAATCTCATCTGATACAGTCTTTTCTGCCTAAGGTAAGTGTTAAGAAAGGACAAGTCCAACAGTCATCACCTTCCTCGTCATCATCTTCATCATCGTTGTCATCACCATGGTCATCACATTCCATGCCTTCATCTCCGTTTAGTACTCCAAGTTCACACAAACAGCGGCACACAATTTCAAGTCCAAGGATGTCGTTACACCCCAGGATATATGAAGATGATTATGATTATGGATCGCCAACGGGTACATTGTGCTTTAATGCTGGCCGTAGATCCAATGCTAAGTCACGAGGTTGCTCTTCAAAGATAATCAAGCTGTTGCTAGGAGAATTTGTATGAATTTAGTGTTAATTATTCTGCTTTATAGTTAGCATACCATTTAGAAAATGATTGAAATTAGCATATGGTATGCTGATGGTAATAATCTGTCGATGAAGAAACTGCTTATATTCTCATGTCTTTCGCCATTTTCAGCCATTTATATTAAGTTGGCAGCACTCTTTAGCTATTTATCTTTTATGGGTTGACTTCCACAAATTTTGTTACACGTCTTCCTTACCTACATCAGCACAGTAGTGTCTAATCCAGCGTACTTAAAACCTCAACGCGCAAATATGTAAATTTACTGATGATAAAAATCATTTAGATCCCCGAATCACTAGCATGCGGAGTTAATTAATTTTTTCTGCTGTATTGAACAGGATATAATTTTAATTAGCAGCATTACTTAACTGGTGTTCTGTAATTGGCTATATATTCAGATTGGAAACTTCTCTGTGTCGATCAGTGATATAATTTAATGACCTAACAATTGATACTGTACAGTTAGCATGCATATGTATTAGTAGTAAAGATTGCATCACATTATCATTAATTAATTGTACAAAGCTTAGATTGTACTGCAGAATTCAGAAAGTTCAATATGTTCAGAAATTATTTTAGGTTGCCAGAAAGATTGCAACAGAGTGGGATATTTAACAAGATTATGATAATATTGGATAGTTATCCATAGGATTACGATATATCTATGGGATTATGATAATGGTTTAATATTGTTAAACAATTCAAAGAAATAAAGAAAAAGAAGATGATGTCAAGGTTCTATTGATTCTGCATAATGCCATTGAATACAAAAAAAAAAAAATAAAAAAAAAAAAAAATGTTATTTAACCTAAATACAAAGAGACTACATATAGGCTAAAACAAGAAAATTGAAAAGACTATTCTACCGTAAATAAACAATAAAACAAAAGAATCCTATATTTCTTAACAAATATTACCTACAAGATAAGGTACTTTTATTTCTTATTTTATAAATTTGGTAGCTCCCAAATAATTCACTCTCTTTTTCTCTCTCTCATCTGTCCACCATATCTCATCTACCCATCAATAAAAAGTGGATATGTATAATATTTTCTATATTGATAACTAAATCAATCAAGTATATTTAATTAATAATTTTCATACAAATAAGTTATAGACAACTAATTTATTTTCTTTTCATGCAAATTCCATACTCGTAATCAAACGCACCATTATTGATTTCTTCTCATGTTTTATTTAACATAATTTTTATATGTCAATGATCAATCAGTTTAAATATGATTTGAATAATTTAGTATATAAAATATTGAAATCTAAAACTTATTAAACCCTTGTTTGTCTATCATTATTCCTTTTGCTACAGTAAGATTCTCTACTACACATTCACCCAATAAAAAATTCTACACGCAAATCAATAAAGTTACTTTAATTTTCAACTACACATCCTTCATAAAATATTATTCATTATTCTATATTTTTTTCCATTAATGAGAGATAAACACACCCTAAATGAATTCATTATGAAGTAAGAATAGAGAGTGAGGTGGGTAGAAGAAGATGGACTTTTTATTATCTTCTTGTTTTTACAATTTTTTCTATTTTTGAATTTTATTTTCTATTGAGTGGAGAAAGTCATTTGATGAAATTATCCATTGAAATAAAAACAAAATAACGGCAATTACCCATTACGCACAAAATTAACGGACTTTTTGAATGAATTTCGTACAAAAGGATCATATATGCAAAAATTGAAAAGGTCGAAGACCATTTGCGCCAATTTCCCATTTCAATCACATTCATTATCTTCTTGTTATTATTGTTGTCGTCGTCGTCATTTCTTAATTTTGAATTATGACATGATTTTACAAACTTTCTCAAAATGATATTTGTTAAAACGTAAACTTAAATAATGAAAATTACAAACTTTTTCCAACTTGGATTTTCATCAAAAAGGACCGTGCCTGCGGGCCGAGGAGGGCCGGCCATTTGAAAATAGGCCGGTAGTCCATTCTCATGAGATTTGGTTCTAAAAGATCTGTCATGATGAAATGTTTGCTAACACTTCAAATATATTTTATTTATCAAGAAAAAATTGTCCAAGTGTACATTATTTGTTAAAAGTACTTTGATTATTCAATCTAGACATGTTAATAAGAATTTCTAAAGAATGATTGAATTATGTAAACAATTTTTTGTTTTTTTAGTTATGGTTCATAAATCATATGACAATTAATTTGCTATAAACTTGCCCAAGTTGGTCGATTTGGACTTGTTCTGATTTGTTTTAGAGCTTGTGTTGGAAGAGATTTTTTGAAAATTATTTTTCCTCAAGAATATTTTCAATCACACATTCTCTAAAAAAGGAAAAAGAAAGAAGTCATTTTCGTGTACAAAAATCTCTTCCAAATAGGCCTTTAATTTATTTATTTAGACAACTCGAATCTACATTCGCTTATTCAAGCGCCAATTCTAAGTTGTAATTGATTTGATTCGATTTATTCCGTCCGAAAGAAATACCCAAAAATATGACTTGATTCATATTTATTCATTATAACTACTATTTATTGGCAGGCCATCTGTGTTAGGATTTTGACTTAGTATTTCTAATTTAAACATGATTGTGTGTCTATCCAAATAGAATATGTTTTTTAGCTTCTTATTTGTAATGAGATTATAATGAATTTCACATCAAATAGAAATAAAAAGCCTCTCCTTTTGTGTCCTAATAAATAGAAATGTCCCTCTACTATTTTATTTTTCCTGAACTTAAGATGGTCATAGATTATCTTGGTTGATATTTGGGTGTGCTTGGAGTTTGGGGGGGATATGAAAGATTACACACACACACACACACACACACACAAACACACACACACATACATACCTGTTTGGTAGAAATCAAAATTAAATTTTTAGTAAATTTTGATAAAAATGGATGAAATATGCAGTTAAAAAGTTGTGGGTCTCATAAAATGTGTGTTAAAAATTAATTATTAATTTTGACTTAAAATTTTAATTGGATTTTAATGCAAACCAATCAGAGGCATAAATATTGGAAGTTTCTGTCTTTGATAGCTCGTGATTTTCATTTGATTTGAAAGCTTTCCACGTATATCTTTGTGTCGTTTTTCTCCATCTTTAAATTTTTCTAGCTTTCATATAAATTCTTGCAACAAGGATCACATGGAAAAATTAGGAAATCAATCCCCAACAATTTGAACACAATTGCATAGTACATCTAGAAGAATAATATTATCTAACATAAGTGGTGATAGATCACCAATTTATATGACAATATATAATATGTTCAATTAAAAATGAAATTATGATATTCATTTAATGAAACTTGCAATTTAATGGCACTAGCTTTGTTACCTAAACTAGTGTTAAAACACCAGTGATGCTAAATAACATTACCCCATCTAGAATATTAATAGTCCACACAAGTTAAAAGCCCTTAAAGTGGAACTATGATACTCGAGCAATTTTAGGAAATTCACAATTTTGTTCTTTAAAAGACTAAAAATAATAAAAACAAGAAAACATATATTATTCAACAAAAATATCAAGTGATTTTTTAAGTAAATTTTGAAATTATAAGTCATTATTTTTGAGATTGTAATTGTAATTTTTATAGTACAAAGGTGCGAGTTATGAGCCTTAAAATACGGGTCAAACAAAAATTGATTAATCCATGCCCAGCATTTAAAAGCATGTTCCACACACGAATCTGAGAGGATTAATTATTTTTTATCATTCCAATGCGCTTTAATTAACAAATTTAACCATGTTTGGTACAAATTAAAATTAAAATTTTAATTTAAGTCAAAGTCAATAAATAATTTTAACTACATATTTTACGATATTAACAACTTTTTAATCACATATTTCATCATATTTTATTGATATCTATTGAAAATTGATTTTAATCTCTACGAGATAGGGACTTAATTTCACTCCTCCTCTACACCTAACCCCTAAATACCAAAACTTGTACAATTTTTTTATTTTTTGGCTTTTAGTGTTTATTTATAACCTTAATGGACCACTAGATTTGAGAAGTTATTTCATTTCTTCTTTTGTACAAAGATTACCAACAAAACAATGTTATTTTGTTGACCTTGTTTACAAGAGTCTAACAAATATCGTTAGATTACCAATATATTATCAAAACGAGTTATTCTATTAATTGAATTTTTTTTATAATGTTTATTGTCCACCGCTAGGGTGGAACATTCGTTGCCTTAGAAAGGAGAGTTGTACTCTTGGAAGAGATGACCATGCCTAAACACATTCAATTAGATATAAAAGTTAGATTACCTAATAAAATCAATTTGGGAACCAATAATGATACTATAAGAAAATTTTTCGATGCCCAAACAATTGAACCACCCCTAACTAGGACTGTCAATGGATTGAATTTTGATCCGAATTCGAACCGAATTCGTTGAAATTAATGGGAGATGGATTCATGGTCTCAGTCCAATAACTCGATCAAGATTCAAATCCGATAATCCGTTAATTAAATGGATAAAATGTGGATATAGGTCAATCCGATTCGATAATAATCCGATTCGATTTATTATAAATAATTGAGTCNAATGATACTATAAGAAAATTTTTCGATGCCCAAACAATTGAACCACCCCTAACTAGGACTGTCAATGGATTGAATTTTGATCCGAATTCGAACCGAATTCGTTGAAATTAATGGGAGATGGATTCATGGTCTCAGTCCAATAACTCGATCAAGATTCAAATCCGATAATCCGTTAATTAAATGGATAAAATGTGGATATAGGTCAATCCGATTCGATAATAATCCGATTCGATTTATTATAAATAATTGAGTCGGTAAAATATTTTTATGGCATATAATTTGTGACTAAAATAAATAAACGAGAAAATAAATAAATTTATAATAAAAGGTCATCAACTTCAAAACATAAAAAAGTTGAAAAATTTATAATTATTAAACCAGTTTAAGAATTGAAAAAATTGAAAAAAGAAAAAGGAAAAAGGTTGATTGCAACATTATTCCTTTTCCTAATTTCTTTAATTTCGGATCGGATTATCGGATCGAATATCCGACAACATAGCAAAACGAATATGGATTTAATAATCAAATATCTGTTGGATTATCGGATCGAATCTGATCGGATAATTATTCTTATCGGATTAGATCGGACATAGGCAGATCATGTTCTTATTCGATCCATTTACTACCCTACCACCAACAAATAGAAATTTTATTCCAAATATCAAAAAAATAAATTCGTGATCAACAAACCTAAAGATCTCTAGATTTATTTCTTGTAACCAAATGTCTATGAATTACTAAGAAAATGAAATTACTTGTAGGATTATGAAGAGGTAATGATCTATAATAAATACACAATTACACTTTTACGAAAATAATATGAAATGAACAAGAAATTATCACAAAAATAATATGCAGATGTTTTTGAATCCTTAACATCTTCCTAAACGGACGATAGTACTATATTAACCAAATTGAGTTTTAACATCAAATCAAGTTGTAAGTGTTAAGCATAAAATTTCAAGTCGCATTGAACACCGAAAAAAACTAACGGACAAGTATTTGAGCAAATTAATTAGGTTGAATATCAAAAATTAATATAATATCAAATATTAATTAATCTCAAACTAATAATTTGATCCGTTCAAAGCTCGGACGAAAAATTAAATTAAAAGATTGGTGTTCTGAAACGAGATCCTTAAAGGGTTAATCCATTTATACATAATGGTTTGTACATAATGTAATGGTTTGTACATAATGAATTACCCCATCTCACATAATGCATAGGGCTCGCGTGTATTTAAAAATTCCGACAATGTGGTCCCAATTTCCGTTGTGAGTAGTAGATAAAAGATTTGATAAAAAAATTCGATATATGTAGCGTGCTTCATTAAATCCCTATGCGTGACTCCACATTCCAAGAACCATGTGTCCCATTCTGTTTCCTTTTCTTATTTTTAATGTGCTTTGCCACAACTTGAATCAGTTTCCAGTGGCGTAATCTTTCCCTTTGAATATATTAATACAAGAAGTCGGTGGCTGGAATTGAGAGAACTTAAAAATTCTTAGACCCTAAATCAAATTAACTATGCTACAGGTACATAATTTTTTGATAGAAAATACTTACAAATAATATATGGCGCGATATCATTGAAAGATCAGAAAAAGGCCCCAAAAAAAAAAAAATGTAATCACATTTTACCACGTCAACATCGATACATGTTCTGTTAAATCAAATTATCAAACAAGAAGATACCAGAAAACAGGTCTCTAAGACTCTCTAACAGTAGTAATGATTTATATTCTATGAATACAAATATAGTCAGTCATACGAAAATGAAATCTACAATTACTTGTAAACTTTGAAGTTTGAAATACATGACATTACCTTCACAACTTGAAAATGTAAAACCATTTGCTATTCAATGTGTGAAGCAAAGTCGGCTTGCTGCTGTCCAAAGTCAATGTCTGCGATAAGCCACACATGGGCAAGCCTCTCTCTCTCTCTCTCTCTCTCTCTGCGTGTGCGTGTGTGTGTTCACTCTGAAATAAATGATCTCCATCTGTTCGATTCGTCATTAATCTCTACCTTAAAAGCAAACCTAAAGTGTCTCAAGACTATACTATTTATTTGATCATAATTTTGTTTGTTTCTTATGAAGAAAACATTACTTAGTTTTTGCTGTTAGGAGAAAGCCCTTCTTTTAAGCGCCCTTTTCCCTTTTTGTTTTTTCATTCTTTTCCTCTCCTCTTGAGGCTTCAAGATTCACCTTTTAGAATCGGATGTCCAGATTAAGGTAACATAATAAAAAAGCAAATGAATAAATAAAAAAATATATGTTTTTCATCTCACTATTCTAAATTGACTTTATCCTGTACTGTTTTTTAGGGAAGGATTTGATGAGATTGGAAAGAATTTGATGACAAGAGAGATAGATGCAGTGATGGGAAGGAGACATATGTTGGGTCCTCCAGGAAGTTTAAACACAGTCACTCCTTGTGCAGCATGTAAACTTTTGAGAAGAAGATGCGCAGAGGAATGCCCTTTTTCTCCTTATTTCTCACCACACGAACCTCAGAAATTTGCAGCTGTTCATAAAGTTTTTGGAGCAAGCAATGTCTCCAAGATGCTCATGGTAATTATCCTCTATTATTTACGTGTTTCCCGAGTAGATATAGCAATGAATTAGATTAATAGAGCGACAAAAAAGATTTATAAAGTCGATCAAAAATTCTAAGATTTGTAATGATTTTTTTTTTCTTTTTATGGTTAGGATGTGCCTGAGCCCCAAAGAGTTGATGCAGCCAACAGTTTGGTTTTCGAAGCGAACGTGAGGCTGAGAGATCCGGTATATGGATGCATGGGTGCAATTTCAGCTTTGCAGCAACAGGTTCAAACTCTACAAGCTGAACTTAATGCAGTAAGGGCTGAGATACTGAGATATAAGTATAGAGAAGCCGCAAATACAATCGTTGCTTCTAACAATGTGGCAGCGTTATTTCCCTCCGGAACCGTGTCCTTGGCTGAGCTGCCACAAGCTCCTCTTCCTCTGACCACTTCTACGACTGCTGCTGCTCCACCGCCACCAACTCCTCCACCAGCTTCTGTTGCCTCTTCCTCATCTTCAGCTCCATCTTTGTACACTTCTCCTCCTAGCACGGCGAGCTTTAACAACATTTCAAATAATAACATACCATATTTTCACTGATTTTATACAGCCATAGCTCATCCTCCCTTTCTTCATTTTCCAGTCGGAAACTTGTAGCCCAATAGATCAGAAAAAGGCTTTACTCACTACTATAATCAGAAACTTGCTGAAAATTTTCACTATCTTATTAGGGTTCTTCAGTTTCATCGTGTTCCGAAAATTCAAACTGAAAATATAGAAATATTCATAAAAAGTTAGGCTAAATGGAACAAACAGTCTCCACAGCCCTGAAAATGTTCACCAGCCGACGGCCGGCGGCCAATTCGGACATCTAAACACGCCCTGGGTGGTTGCACGTGCGGGGGTCGAGGTTTGACTCAACAATAATGTTTCTGTGTATTTTTACATTTTTGTCTGTGCCAATTAAGGAGGT
Organism: Fraxinus greggii; assembly: GCA_903798315.1. Taxonomy (NCBI): domain Eukaryota; kingdom Viridiplantae; phylum Streptophyta; class Magnoliopsida; order Lamiales; family Oleaceae; genus Fraxinus; species Fraxinus greggii. The sequence goes on along the minus strand of CAIGRK010275800.1, from coordinate 3,667 downwards.
GTACGTGAAATGAAACATATTTATATACACAAAGGAGACAAAATGTATGGTGATTGTGCTGCCCAATACTTCAATAAGATCAGTAAGTTGACTATGAGTTTGGTCGGAAAAAGCAGTGGTGTAACAATTAATTCACCCTTTTTGATTTAAATGCAATTTTTTCCAAAGATAAACCCGGGTTTTCAATTTATATACAAGTATAATTCGAATTTTTCTATTCGTTAAATGCCTTAAAGATGATCCTTTTTTTATTTTCATTAGCTCTTTGTCATTGGATTAACTTTTTCTTTCTTCTACTTAATTTTTTATTTTGCATAGTCGTGTCATATATTTCACTGTTTGTTGCTTATTTTGCGGCATGCTCTCGTAGTGAGAGTAGTAATTCCAGAATTTAATTAATTTTCTGTGTACTCTTCTTATAATTTTGAAGGCAAGGTTGGTTTGCCGTCCTCTTTTTGCACTACTTTTTACTATTAGTGAACGAGATATGAGTTCGTGCCAAATCCCACACCTAAACACAAAATATGCTTCATTCGAAGTTTTGTATTTTCTTATTTATTTCTTTCTGGCACTATTAAATGCTCTCCATGTGGTCATTTGATTTTAAAATATGTAAAAATTTAACCAACCCACTAATAGTGTTTAACAATGTAACGTCCCAAACCAAATATAACTAAGGATCCAAGTTTTCAAATACCACAAAATTGCAGAAACTAAAAGAAAATGGAACACAAGGATTTTTAAGGGTCCGGATGTTCAGTCTTAATGACCTAGTCACCCGTTGAACATCTACAACGAGATATAACTTTAGATCTACTAAAAATAATCAAGAAACGATACAAACGTATGAAGAAACCAATAGTTTCTTCAAGTTCTATTTAGCATCTATTACAACCCGCAATCACACAACTCTCAATCTCTAAAAATTGTACACTACAACCAGATATTCACAAAGAACGGAGATTGAAGAATCACACAGATCGATTACAGATTTACAGAAAAAACCCCCCAAACTATCACTCAGAGAGAAGGAGTAAAACGAAGAGACCAAGAATAGATTAATCTCGAAGAAGGGTGCCAAGACCAAGTCAAGTAACCATCCTCTGAACAGTCACCCTCCAAGAGTTAGAGTGAAGTCACGTGTCTGGTAGATACTTGACCATAAAAGAGGCCAAAACCACTATCACTTAAAAAGCCAAATTGCACAGACGGCCCAACAGCCCAAGTAATAGTGAGGTAGCCCAAATACATTATCAAACAATAGATCATGACTATTCCCTTGTCTTAAATTTATAATTATTACAACGTCGATTATGACGCAAGCATGTAAAAGAGTATACAACCTAAGCATACACAACTCACGACGAGGTTGCTAATTTCTTTAGATTTTGTCATTGAAATTAATTAAGAATAATCATTATTCATCGTCCAGCTACTTGAAAACTTTTACGAGGTTATAGATTCTTTAGTTATTTATTTTATAAAATTTCGAAAACCACAATGAAACTTTCTCAACATTTTTATCGAAAAATTTTGAAAATTAAAAATTATTTGTGTTGCCAAAAAGCTAATTGTTTTTGCCTGATGTATACAGAATTAGAAGTTTAGTCAAACTGACTTATGTTATTTTCAATATTCAGTTAATTATGTTATGTTATATGGTGACTATGTATTTTCTTACATTAAAAAACAAATTATATTTTGAAGAGAATTGGTTTGGTTTAGTCAAACTGATTTACGTTTACTCTCAATGTTATGGAAGTCAATTTGTTATTTCCTAAAGAATTGGCGATTTCGTATAAATAAATAGGACTTTAGAAGTCATCAATCTGTAATTTTTTCACGATTATTTTTGAAATAGTCGTAGACTATCTATTTTATGTTTTGCTTAAAATCTCGATTCAGAGCTTGTGCAAAACAAATTAAATAGCTCATACATTACCATTCTCGAAAACTTCACACATTGTACACATCTTAGCTATGGTTCTCCGAAAATAAGTTTTGCGGAAAATATCTTTTTATTAAAATGTTCTACGTCGACAATATGGAATTTGATTTCACGTCGAATTGTCAAAGTTGTACACAAAATGACACAATCAAATTTTGTTTCACATCAAACGTTCCCTGGAAATATATATTTTCTTCTAAAGACTTTTCAACTTTATTTACTACAATGAATATTTCTATCTTAGAATGAGCCAATAATAGGAACACACGCATCCAAATAAAATAAATATCAAAGTGTGCTTACTGCTTTGATAGAATAATTTGAGTCAATGGCTGACATGCCATTTAAATGGTACATGGTTAACAATATATAATGGCCGCTTGATAGGTAGAGGTAGAAATAAATTCAAATTATGTTAGTTAAAAATTAAAAATTCACTAAATTCATAGGAATTCATTTTCTACGAAAATAAAGAAAATATAGTTTAAAATAGTTGTACCTTAGAATTCGATTTTTTACTTCCACGTTGCTATCAAATGTCAAAGTGGAATTTGTTTTCTTGGGATGTGACATTTTTCATGAAAAATGTGACAATCGAACATGACCTAAATGATAAATAATGTCAACAGGAAAATATAGAATTTTATCAGCTAATATATAAAATTTTAATAGGGCAAAATTTACATATTCTTATTTAGCTCCTGTTTGGTGGGATTAAAATCAGATTTTTAGTAGATTTTAATAGAAATTGATGAATTTTGTTTTTGAAAAGTTGTGGGATCCATAAAATATGTGGTTAAAATTAATTGTTAATTTTGACTTAAATTAAAATCTATATTTTAGTCGGTGCCTAAGGGCTAACTAGCTACATGAAATCCGCGGGGAGTAAGTAATGAGATTTTGAAAAAGTAAGCTTCATATAATATTTTGAAATAACGTGGAAAGATAGGCCCTTATTTGGTTTGGATTAAAATTCAATTAATATTTCAAATTAAAATTAACAATTAATTTTAACCACACATTTTATTGTATTCACAAATTTTTAATCATGTATTTTATCAACTTTTATAAAAAAATTACTAAAAGTCTAATTTTAATCTCTTGAATTTCACATTTGTCCATACGTCCGTACGTATATAATTTTAATAATTTACTACAATCTCTAGGTGTTGGTTGTTAAATGAAACAATGTTTCAATACCTAAACGAGTTGACTTTTCTTCTATTAACATAATAACATGCTACAGATTTTGTTTGCACAAAGTTGTTGCATTCCATACGCATTATCCAGCAGCATATTTGCAATAATATAATAGTTTATTTTATAATTAACCTGACCTCCTCATGTGATGTTAGTGCCGTGCACATTTAGTATATGGACTTTACTATATGTATATTAAGGAGGGCCCCACTTTTTGTGAATGCTTATGTACATGAAGCATTACTCTTATGTAATTGATTGGTATATAACTTTTGATGTAATTCTCAATGTAATAATCTTTTATAGACTAACGAGGTGTTAAAAAAGTGATGGAGTTTTTTTTTTTTTATGAGATTTTGACACACTCAAATCTCTCCGTATCATCCGTTGATAAACAAATCTGTAAATTGTAGTGTACATGTAGCACAACCAAATAATTATTGGCACACACTTTTGTCCGTGTTCTTACTAAGAAATGGAAAGAAATCAAATTTGGATATGAAAGAATTTTTTGTTAAT
>CAIGRK010275769.1:0-14296 GCA_903798315.1 Fraxinus greggii | reverse complement strand
GAAATATATCAAGTTGATGACTCCTAGAGTAGCAATAATGTAATAGTAGTAATCGAGCCTGTTCTTGTTAAGATCATGTCCACCAAGCCATGGTGATTTTCTGTTTCGTCCAGTTACAGAGCTTATTACGTTGACAATGAGGGCACTTAGGTAGCTTGCAATTGACAGGCTGAGAAAAAAGATTGAACCCGCAACACTTCTCATGCTTTCTGGCATTTGTACTGTAACAAATTCCATTATAGCAACAGCAGAAAAAGCTTCTGTAAGGCCGGATAGGATAAACTGAGGCATGAGGAGTAGAACATGAACTGGGGAGGTGAAAGAACCTTGCTTTATAGCTAGTTCTCGGCGCCTCTTTTCAACAACTCCAGCTACCACCATGCAAAGGATTGACATAACAATCCCGATTCCAATTCTGTGCTGCAGCATTAGCCTTGAACGCCTTTTCAATATTTTCTTAGCAGTGGGGATGTATATGCCTTCATAAATGTATATCCAGATAGAGAGTGCAATCATCGATGTTATGGACAACCAAGCAGGTGGAATTTTGAAATGATTCCCAACTGATCTGTTCATCTGAATTGCTTGCAGAACTCCAAATGTGCTTTGCTGGTCCATGACTTGGAAACAACCAATGCCAGAAAACCATACTGGTATAATCCCAACCAAACACTTCAATTGTTGTACTTGTTGTACACTGCACAATTTCCAACTATTTGTAGGCATACCTTGTGCATCCAATTCCCCCGGATCAGTTATCACAGCAGCCTTGTCAAGGCAGTTAAACCTTTTCAGTTTTGTTGGGTTAGCTTTAACTGCTTCCTGTTCTTGCACAGGGTCATAGAAAGAGTTTTGATTATCACCTGATCCGAGGTTTATCTTTCGTTTCCTAAAAGAACCTGCAACTACCTTTGCCATGTCTATAAAAACACTTCCCTGAGTCTTCTTGTATATGTAAGTATGTTGACCAATCAAGAAAACTGTGATCGAAATGGCAAGACAGGCTGTTGGGATAGCGAAACCTATCATCCAGCTGATATTCGTTTGAATGTAGACGACCCCGGTTAGGGCTATCACGAGGGCTACTGTGAATAACAAATACCACCAATTGAAGAAGCTTTCAAGCTGGGCTCTTCCTTTCTCAGTTTTTGTATCAAATTGATCGGCCCCAAAAGCAATGTTGCATGGCCTAATGCAACCTGCTCCAAGTGCAATCATTCCGAGAGCGATAAATAGGAAACCAAGCTGCAATTTGTGGGGCTGTGTGCATGGAGATTGCTCATTGCATTCTGGAGGCCTTAGTTGAGGTATACTTGCTGTTAAGGTCATACCAACCAGGCCCTGAAATTGCAATGGAAACTACTATAATAATACTGTAAAAACTTTANTGGCCTAATGCAACCTGCTCCAAGTGCAATCATTCCGAGAGCGATAAATAGGAAACCAAGCTGCAATTTGTGGGGCTGTGTGCATGGAGATTGCTCATTGCATTCTGGAGGCCTTAGTTGAGGTATACTTGCTGTTAAGGTCATACCAACCAGGCCCTGAAATTGCAATGGAAACTACTATAATAATACTGTAAAAACTTTATATCACTCACATATCATATATCATTGGCAGGTTTTGTCAAAGTGGTACTACGAGGTGTTAATGGACTATGGACTGTCTACAGAGTGATCCATGACCACCCTTCTATCTTACTTTCTAAGAGCTCGGAAATTAATGAACTTTACAAAAGAGTGGCTTCAGCCTGATCGAGGTGTCTTTAGTATTGATGAAATTCTATTATTTCCTGAAAAAAATAAAAATCTAAACTCTTGTTCATTTTATTGTTAACTCCAGTCACAATATTACACAACAAACATACACTATATATGCTATGTAAATCATATGTAAATCTAGATATATGGATTTATAGATCCATTGGTGGTATATGATCAGTATAAATATGAAAGAGAGGAAACCTAATTCATCTAAAAGATAAAGAAATTTAATGTGTTTATGATCAGCCAAAACTATCTTTTATCTACATATTTCATGGGATCCACAAGTACTGCTCATGTAATAATCACTCATTTCTATTTATTTATATTATAATAATACTGTAAAAACTTTACATCACTCACATATCATATATCGTTGGCAGGTTTTGTCCAATTGGTACTACGAGGTGTTAATGGACTATGGACTGCCTACAGAGTGATCCATGACCACCCTTCTATCTTACTTTCTAAGAGCTCGGATATTAATGAACTTTACAAAAGAGTGGCTTCAGCCTGATCGATGTGTCTTTAGTATTGATGAAATTCTATTATTTCCTGAAAAAAAATAAAAAATAAAAATCTAAACTCTTGTCCATTTTATTGTTAACTCCAGTCACAATATTACATACCAAACATACACTATATATGCTATGTAAATCTAGATATATGGATTTATAGATCCATTGGTGGTATATGATCAGTATAAATATGAAAGAGAGGAAATCTAATTCATCTAAAAGACAAAGAAATTTAATGTGTTTATGATCAGCCAAAATTATCTTTTATCTACAAATTTCATGGGATCTACGAGTACTGCTCATGTATTGATCACTCATTTCTATTTATTTATACTTTAAATCAATTATAAACAACTCCCAAATATACTAAATGATGTTACCAAAAGCGAGCAAATGGTGCCAATGAGGAGAGTGAGAAATCTTCCGAGACACGCATCGGAGATTATGGCACCGGCTATTGACGAGAGATTAGAACTACCAGACCATATCGTAACCACATTAACAAGAAGTATGCCGTTCAAGTTGTATTTCGTACGCAGATATACTATGATGTTTGCCACCAGGCTCATCGACGCCAGTTTCTCAAACGATTCATTTCCTGGAAACAAAAAAACAAAAAACACAAACAATTTAGTTCAAGACATAATATATTCGTAGTTTTTGTGTTCTCTGGATTGATGCTTGAGTTGAGTTATATAGCACTGGATTTACCAAGAATGTACTTTATGGCTCTCCATCCACCTGCAGGTTTCTTGTGTTTAGATTCGAGAGAAAGATGGCCATGTACTCCAGTAGAGTGAGACTGGCTTTCAATCTCCATCTCCATCTCTATCCCTCTCTATCTCTAACTCTTTAAATTATTTCTTTCACTTATAATCAAATATATAATAACTGCATGATTTGTTAAAAATACTTATTACTCGGACAAGTTAGGAAAGGTCAAGATGTGAACGAAAAATCTGCTCCAGAATCGTTATTATATTTAGTTAATGGTTCTGATTATTTCACATGTTTTTTACATAAATCTTTGCTAGCCATGGACATCACATTTTCCCAATATTTGCAATGCATCAAATACAAATCTTGCATTTCGTGGTCGTTACATTTATTTATTTAAAATTTTCGACATAATCCCAAATTTTTCCTTCATAATTTTACAATTTAATGGTGTGGCAATATGCTAGAATTATAACGACATTAACCAACGTGTCACACCAACATTTCACGTCCGGATTTGCATCAACAAATAGTCGAAATTTGAGGTGAGTACAATAAGTGTGAAAGAGAATATTCAAGGAATTTCGGGTCTCTTCTGGGATACATTCCATTTTCTTTCGGAAAACTATCAAATATTGTCCGCTAAATTTACAAGTTCTGAAGAAATAAGACAGAAAGACCCTGTTTGAACCACATTATTTTTTTCATTCTCATTCTTCTACTCATTTTCAACTACACGTTGTTCAATAAAATAATATTTTTCATCACATCAATAACTTTTCTTTCCTTTTTAACCACATATTTCATATCACATCATCAGTAAAAATGCATTCTTTTTCCAAAAATGTGCACCAAACAGATGCAAAATTATGTTTACTATTTAAGTTTTCTGTAAAGAACATTTACTTAATTAAAAGTTTTGGATGCGTACAATGAAAGGAATCATTTTATACAGTTTAGGCCATAGTTTTTTATTTATTAATTTGTGTAACATTAAGGTTGTGCTGTCAACATTTTATGTGACTAAATTAACATAGTTTGTTGGAATTAATCGCATTGACTATAAAAGTATAACCAAAACAAACTTTAATTTATTGTTCCAAATATTTTGCTACAATCTCGGATCTTTTTGACGAAGTACCTGTCTAGCATTGATCAAAATTAAATTTTAATTTAAGTCAAAATCAAACAATCAATATTAATCACATATTTCATTGGTTCACGACTTTTCAACCACACATTCCATCAATTTTTATCAAAATCTACTAAAATTCTAATTTTAATCTCCATCAAACAACCCGTAATACTATCAAACAACAACTGTCAAGTAACATGAAAAGTAGCAAAATGAAGAGAAAAAAACATTAACATGCTTGATAGTTTTTATATGAAATAATACAACTCAATTATGTTGTAATGTACAAGCTAATGTGACCATGAGAAGAAGAAAAATTAATTGTTGATAATGAGTAATAAAAAAAAAAAAATCTTTTGCATGAAAGAAAGTATTTTTTATCAACTTCACTCTCTTAAGCTTCAATTTTCATATGGTTACAAATGAGATTTGTTACCTTTATTTATATTTCCATCTCATTAAAATGAATGGTGGAGATGTATTTAATAATTCTGCCAAAAAAAAAAAAAATGTAATCTTCATGTAACACACTACTACTTAGAATATTTATCTACAAAATTCTTAGATTTTCTAACAAAATTTTTTTTTTTTTTCAAAACAATTTATGACATGTTTTAAATAGGACGCTCTAAAATATAATACTTGTACACAAATTTCCAAATAGATCATTTGTTTTAAAAAGCTATATAGTTGGGATAATACATTTGACAAAAAAAAAATAAATAAATAAAAAAAAATTAATAGGGATAAAAGTGCTACAAAATGTGAAGTTTGAGGACCCAAATTGTAATTTAACCTAAATACTAAAGAGAATGGATCCCATCCCCTCATGGCACGTCAACTTACGAGATATTCAACTGGGATCAGACGAGTAATGATATTGAGCACGTGTTCTCGATTATAATATTTGTGTCAATCAAATTATAGTTTCAATTAAATACAAAAAATATATGACTCATTTAATAGGATATATGACGTGTGACACTTAAACTGATATTCAATACTATCAATGTTAGATAATATCAATCGGATGAATAATACTATTTAACACTGCAATATTAATTCATATTAATAATATAATTTCATTTTTAATTGAATATATTATATAATGTCACATAAACTGTGTGCTAGATAAAATAAGTCATGTTATTCATAGTGAATGATCATCGTAATCACCCTTTATGACATATAGAATGACTATATTAATCGTTCAATGTGAATAACATTACCTATGAAATAAAAATAATGTTATTTGGTGTTAATGTGCCATTAAATTAAACAATAGATTAAATAAAAAGTGTATTTAATGCTACAGATAGAGGTTATAATCTAGCATTGCTCTTAAAATAATACTACTCTATTCAGGACAAAATATCAAAGCGAAACTTCCCATAATTGAAAGCCACGTGCATTCATCTATCATTTTCAGTTGTTAAGAGTGAAGAAAAAGAAGTCCTCTATCCACTCTTACTCCCAATGCAAATACCCTGAAGAACCCATCCATCCGAGCCAAATCATTCTTTGCAAACTCTACAGCAGCAGATAAATTAATTATTAGTGAGGAAAAAGGAAGAAATGGGTGTTTTGGATCATCTCTCCAACATGTTTGATCGCCCCTCTGGAGGTTCCAAGCTCAAGAAACGCAAACAATTGCAGGTCTGTTCTCTCTCTCTCTATAATGTGTGTATATACACAAGATGCGACCTGGCCCAGCTAAAATGTTGCTTTTCTCTAGCTTGCTTCAGCAATCTTGGCCAAATAAGTAACTTTTAGTCTGTATTTGTTTGTTTGTTTGTCACTGCAGCTCGAAAGTAATTAATTTTCTTGTTTTTTTTTAAATATTTATGATGGGCTGCAGACAGTGGAGATAAAAGTGAAAATAGATTGTGAAGGATGTGAGAGGAAGGTGCGAAGGGCAGTTGAAGGTATGAAAGGGGTTAGCTCAGTGGAGATTGAACCTAAGCAAAACAAGCTTACAGTGGTTGGTTATGTCGAGCCTCAAAAAGTGGTGGCTCGAGTGATTCATCGGACCGGGAAGAAGGCCGAGCTTTGGCCCTATGTCCCTTATGATGTGGTCGAACATCCTTATGCACCCGGCGTCTACGATAAGAAGGCCCCGGCTGGGTACGTGCGCTATACCGAGGACGCTCAAATCTCGCATCTTGCCCGTGCAAGCTCGACCGAAGTTCGTTACACCACTGCTTTCAGCGATGAAAATCCTACTGCCTGTGTGGTTATGTGATATTCTTGATTAATATATTATGTTTTAATTTGTGGATTGTTTGCAAATTTAAGTTATTTTCCTTTTGTCTATTAACTAAGTAGCTTATTTTAGAATCATCTGCTCAGGACTGATGTGTTTATTTGGAATCTATTAGTTGTTTAATTGAATGTAAAAAAGGTTAGATTTCTTTCTATAATGTAAATGGTTGTCTATTACGCATATGCCAAATTCAAGATAGGAAATGATTATGAAAAGGAAGGTGTGATTGACAAAACCAATTGCTTTTTTGAAAGGTTTTAGGGTTTAGTGTTGTGATATCATTTCTTTCCAGAATATAAAGGTTTTCTGACTGAGTGGAAACTTTAGGGTTGGATAGCATTGTCAAGGACCAATGTTTTCAAACCCGGCCTGACCTTGGGACATGTGACCCATAGCCTTTTTCTGTTAAATTCTTAATTTACATACTCTGTAAAATGTAAATGATAAGAACCAAAAATAAGTGTAATGTAAAAAGCAAGTTAGAACAGAGCTCAGTACAGCAGAGGATAGGCATCAAAGAGAGCTTTTATTCCTTTGTCTTGTGGTAAGATAACTAAATTAAGGATGGAGAAAACGAATAAATGAATGAAATAGACGAAGATCAGGTGCCCATCAAGTGGTCGAGACAGCCTCCGTCTTGGCTTCTTTATTGTCTCCAGTAGCAGAAGATGCATCTGGTGTGGGCATTTTAGGAGTAGCACTTTTTGTTGCATCTTTAGAAGGTGAAACGGGCTTGTCTCCAGCGGCAACCGAAGAATCTTTGAGAGTAGCATCTGTTCCATCCTTCCCACCCTTTCCTTCGTTTAGTCCTTTTGGCGTTCCAACTTTCTCATTCTTGGCATCCTTCGGTTCCTTCCTATCCTTCGTTTCCTTCCCGTCCTTCGCATCTTTGCCAGCTTTCTGAGGTTCGGGTGGGGGTGGTAACATATGAGGTGGTGGTGTCTGCTTCAACTTCAGAAGCATTTGACGCATTCTCGTGAGATCAGTGGGTTTCCCTGGCTTTGGCCCCTGAATAAACAAAACTGAAGGTTTCTTCTCCTCTTCTTTTTTCCCTCTTCTCTTCTCAAAATTGGGAACTTCACGAGGAATAATCTCCGCTATTGCTTTCCAATATTGTTGGTCAGCTTCCTTGTGGAACTTATTCTGGTTTTTAAGGTAAAGCTTCACAAAACAAATATCCAGTTAATAAAAGTCAGTTTAAACTTTAAATAGAGGAAATGAAGTTGGATGTTCGATTTTACTTTCTCTCTTTCCCTATTCTGAGCCTTGTTAGTCTCACAATTCTCTTTTCTTTTTTCATGGAACTTTTTCTTGTACTCCTCAGCTTCAGCAATAATCTGATTCCTCATCTCTTTCTCTTTCTTCTCTTTCTCCTCGAGATAAATGGCATTTTGACTACACCAACAAAAATGAAAGAAGTGCTCAGATAAAAATTAAAATGTCATCATTAAATCAGACATATCAAGCATCATTTAGGGATAATCCAGTCCATTTTGTGATCCAAACCAAATCAATTTCCATTCAAATTCATCCAAGAAAAAAGCAAATATACATTGTCGATTACACACAACGAATATCTAAATGCTTACCGACGCCATTGAAGAAAGGCATCTCCTTCCTCGCGCATCTCACTGGGGTCAGGAAGCAACGGCCCATCAGGAGATGGATCTGTGAGAAGTCCTTTAATATCAGCTTCAGTATCATACGGCTTCCCATTCTCACCAATGCCATTCGCATCCAAAGGCGAGGGAGAGTACTCGAGATTCAGGGAACCACCAAAGCTATATCCTTCCGATGACTGCATGTTAATTTTAGTGCTTTTCATGGGATCCCCAGAAAATTCATCCATAGCCATGGGGGCTGGTTGCGGTAGAGGTGGAGGCGGTGGTGCTTCATCATGGCCAGTTTCCTCAAAATCATAGCGCTGAGAAGGGTCGCAGCCCATGTAGGAATTGTCAACATAGGGACTTGCAATTGGTTGGATCTCCTCGCTGTCATGTGTTCCTGCGTAACCCTCATCAAATGCATCCATCTTGATAGTTCTTCCTCTGTGTGTATATGCGAGTGTGCATGTAACATGTATGTGCGTATGATTTTGTTGAGATCAAATTTGGAGAAGAAATCGGTGGATAATAGATGATGTCATCCGTGTTTCGGTTTGATCTGTTTTTGATTGAAGACAATGAAAGAGATCATATGCGACTTTAGTGTGCAAAAAAGAGAGATGCATAAACGTTCAGATTTTGAGACTAAACTATCGGTCAAGATTTTGAATGAGAATTTTGAGGTTCAAAAATAGTTGTAACTTTCCATCTTTTAAAATATACTATGAATCTTTCTTTGCATGTTATTATATGAAAATTCTGTAGAATTCATATTCGGTTAGATAAACTTGAGTTTCAAGCATTAATGTAGGAAATTAATCCCAATTGACGCGGAATGGCTAACAATATTGGCAGGTCCAAGGTCAATTCGATCCATGGCTTTGAAAGATACTTCAACCCAGCATTGTGCCTGGATGAAGGATTTACAATGGATTGGGGAACATAACCCAGAGTTTCTTATGCAGAACAATAATTCGAATGTGCGGTTGATCCTTTAAGCCCAAGTTCGATCTAGCCAAAAAAGTTGATAAAAATTTATATCAAAATCAAAAATTAATTTTAACCACACATTTCAAGTGACACTTTTATCAACTTTTCAATTACACATTTCATCAACTTTTATCAAAATCTACTAAAAATCTAATTTTTAACAAAATAAAATAGTAGCTAAAACATCCACGAGTATTTTAAAACAAGTCTCTTTTTTTTCCTTGTAACCATGATACACATGAAATTCAGATAGTCCACAAAGAGAAAACTTACATATACACAAGCCAAGAAATTACACAATCTAGGGTTCATAAGGAAGCATTTTCATATCACCAAAACAAATCACTCAATACATGTACATCTCAAACAGCAGTTGACAACATGATGGTTTAATATGAGCCCCCCCTGGTATAGTCAGTCGAGTAAAACTCACAGGTTGTTGCATCCTCGATGGGGAATATGAGAGGAAATCAGATTAATACGGAAAAGAATCTTCCGCTCCTCGGCATTTCTTTTAGCAGTCATAATATACTGCAGGCCTTTTGACCCTTTCTATTCTTTTTCTTCTTTTGCTTTGGTGGCTGCAGGACAACCTTAATGGCAGCATCAAAGACAGCCTTAATATTCTGGCAATATTTGGACAAAATATATAAAAGATATCGTTAATAATCTAAATCGAAAGAAGCATTACAGAGGAGGCGAAAAGTATTGTAACAAAATACAAAAAGTAAAAAGACCTGTTGTGTCTTTGCACTACATTCAACGTAAGCAGCAGCTCCAATTAATTTCCTAAGCTCTTCTCCCTAAAAAAGTGGAAAGTAAGTTTTCTCTTGGTGGATACAAACACACACTCAAAACGATTGGCAAGGCACAAAATCGTCGCAGTAGAACTTGGATAGAAATTTAACGACATGAATGTAGCAAAATATACCTGAGCAGTCGCAATGGGCACTGCTCCAGGGTGATCTGCAAAGAAGTGTTTATCCTCTCGAAGATCTAGAAGGAAACAAATATGGTTCTCAAATGTCACAAAGATGATGCAAACAGAGATGATTACATGTCATGTAAGCATTCACTTTGATCACTCACAGTATCATCTATTTCGAAGTCAGTGAATGTTGTCTAATAAGATAATTCTAATTACATGGTTGTCAAGTTGCACGATAAGTTTTTCGAACACTAGCATGTCCAGGAAATTGATTGGTTGATTGTGTCATATAAATTGCAACACAAATTCCAGTTCCTTCCCCAGCCAAGTTTAAGTGCTACTTTTTGCATCTCACATCACAATTTTGCAAGAAAAGAATCTTTTGTCCTAGACAGGGTTGTAGTCATGGACAACTAGAATTCCTCAATTATTTTCTCCCATCTTTGAACCTTTTGGGTGCAAAGAACTCACCTGGCATTAGTTGGCCTGATGTTATTAATTAACACGGTAGCACTAGTATCAGCTTAATATAATCATGCAAACGCATCCTTGAAAATGCTCTCGAGGGTACAAATCTCCATACAAGATTCTATTTCATTACTATCAGCAGTAGAAATATAATCTAGTTGTTTGCAATCAAACATTCAATACCATCCCATCAGATAGATTGAGGTAGTAAAGTAAGCGGCACTGCAAGATTAGTAACAATGCATTGCAACATAAATTGATGGAGGGAAAATCTTACCAAGCTTTGTGCCGACAAGAATGATTGGAACTCCTGGAGCGTAATGCCTCAATTCAGGAATCCACTGGCATCAAAAGATAAATATAAAAATCAGCAGCATGACCTTTTATTCCTTTCCAGTCATTTATTTATTTATTTACAAATTGTAATTTTTCAGAAGGAAGTTGGAAAGACTCTTCTGCACTTCATTTGCCAAGAAAAAGTATTAAACGAGTAAGGAAAAATAGCATACTTCTTGCTGGTCCCAATGCCAAAAGATTTCCTCTGCGCATTTTCTTAGGAAAACATAATGAAATTATTTATGCCTTCTTTCTCTTTTTCCCTCTATTCATTACCAAATAAATGTAACAAGTAGACAAGGGAAGAATGCATGACACTGGCAAAACAGAGGCTCACCTTTTTAGAGATGTTTTCGTAACTAGCCCTGCTAATGAGGGAAAATGCAAGTATAAAGACATCAGCCCCACGGTAGCTCAATGGTCTTAATCTATTGTAATCCTCCTGACCTTTTTAATGAAATAAGAGTCAAACCTATTCAACAATAGGTTCAAAGATCAATAAGAAAATACTTCAGCAGGAAACAAGTAATGTACCAGCAGTATCCCATAATCCTAGATTAACGGTGCTCCCATCCACAACTACATTGGCACTGAAATTGTCAAAAACGGTAGGCACATAATCCTGTTCATTTTACGACAGAAGCGATCAAATAAAAACACTTTAAGTGAGAAACAAGTAAAAAACGGTAGGCACGTAATCCTGTTCATTTAAAAATAGAAGAGATCAAATACCCAAACACATTTTAAGTGAGAAACATGGTATACCAACTTTTGCTACATTACACAAGAAGGCCTCCAGAACTTCACCAGAAGTAGAGGAAAACCGATTGTTTTCTATTAAATACAAACTATAAAATTCACACACCAAAACAAATTCAAATACATTTTTGAACAGTTTTTAGTTAACAATAGAGGCAAAATCAAAATGAAACACTATGATCTAACAGTAAATAATTATTTAAAATAGTGCATAGATTTAAAGAAAACTCTTTTAAAGGCAAAAATAGACCAAGTAAAATGAAGGACAGCCAAGATTTTCTCACTAATCAAGTTTCCTGAAGAAATACACAAAACCCGAGGCATCTTCATTTTAGTTATAAGAGAAAATAAAATAATTATTTTTTTATGTAAAACCAAAAAATTTGTTTTGATACAAATGTTTGTTGAAGAATTATTTTATGCATTTTAATTTTGCTATCCAAGTACTGATTCATAGAAGATTCTCTGTTCAGCGGAAAAAGTATTCAGGACAGGTTGAGGCGTACAGGACCATGTGATGGAAAAATGGAGGCTTCTGGCCAGATTGTCGGCCACCATGGCCTCTAACCCATTAGCATATTCAGTTATAAAGAAATATTGTCCCTAAATCATATAAATTTCAGTATGCACCTTAGATTTCATTCCTAACCCAAAACTCTTATTGTCTAGTAATCTATGCATAGGAAGTTCTATTTAAATGTATACTTCATTTGAACAGCACATGTAACTACAACTATAAAATCAATGACTAAAACAGCAAAGTTGTTTTCGATTTTGCTAGAGGTTTTAAAATATTCTTGGAAAATAAAACCTAGTCAATAAAGCAGTTGTTCTTTGAATGTCTACAAAAATTAAAAACCAAACCAATACAACTCACAACACAGTAGTCATCAAATTACTACTCAAAGGCTTTGGTCATATAACTTCCTCAAAAGAGTTAAGGCATTCAAAGGCGATCATTAACTCAAAATGAGTAAAAAAATTCTTCGCCTGGAGAACATAAACTTGGTACTCAAAACAAAAGTATCTCAAAAACAAGATAAAAGCATTGAAAGAGGATCACTAACTAAAAAGAAGAATAAAATTGCTTCAACTGAACATAAACTTTATACTCAAAACAGAAGAAACTCAAAAACAAGATACATTTTTACCTAAAAGATCTGCAGTAACAGGAAGACTAATAAAAGTTTCACATTAACTGAGTATCAGAAAACTTATATTCGAATTCAAACAAAGAAATTATCAGTACCAATACTGGGCGGGGCCTAAATAAGCAAACAAATCATTAGTTAAGGCCAAATATTAGTAATTAAAAATTGGTGTCCAGAAGCATCACAGATTGGTTATGTATCATTAAAATCCTTGATAGACTAATCATTTTTCCAATTCCACTTGAAAAGGCTGTATCTTGCCATGAATATAGAACAAGTTCAAGCAAATCAAAATTCGAAGTTGAAGGAAACAAATAAAACGTTCCCACCTTATCAAAATAATAGAAGATCTCTCTAAAGTCTTGAATCATTATTGAATCTAAATTTGCAAACTTTACATCTCTGGATCTATAGAAAAAAGATCAAAGATTTCGGATATTCTTTCTCGAGCACTCAGAAACTCAGTTTAGATAGTCAATGCTTCAGGGTTGTCGTTATTGTACAAATCATGAAAATACAGCAAACCACGTCGTAATCGTCGAGTATCGCAACTCGCAAGTTTAAAAATTAAGACCCGGAAAATAAAAGAAGAATTTTTTCCTACCTCTGCTACTTGCCAACTTAAAAAATGATAATGATTCTAGTATAAGAAGAGAAAATAAGAAATAAAATGACGAGGAACTTACAGAGGGAAACGTATTGCTGGTGTAGGATATGAGCAAGCAAGTTTTACCCACAGCTCCGTCTCCAACAGTGACGCACTTTATAAACCTCGACGCACTCATTCTCGTCGCTGGCGACCCCTACAATTCACCTCCGGCCGTCAGAGACGAGCTTGATGCATTTAACTGCAGAGATAAGCTAAAGGGTAAGAAATCTTATAAAATACGACAACAAAATCGTAACTGTAATTAAACCCTAAATCTGGATTTCGAGAATCAAATAGCACCAAACACGAAGAGCTTCTTTCACAGTAACGCAATTTTTCACACGCAGAGGCAAAGAGAAACACCTGCTCGCCTCGCCTCCTAGAGTAGAGAGAGGAATGTAGAGCGAGATACTGATTTGAATAGTGTTCAAATTAAGAGCATGTTTGTGAGAAAATTTGAGTAATGAATAATATTTTTTTGGAGAATGTGTGGTTGAAAAGTAAAGAAATTTTATTAATTTGTGTGTAAAATATTTTATTTGATAAATATGTGATGGAGAATCTAATTGTAGAAAATAATTTTTTGGATTAATAGTAGACAAACAGAGCCTAAGCTGGTGTTTGGCCCCATTTTTTTTTAGAAGAAATTATTTTTGAACAGTGATTGATGGGAGAATGTATGGTGAAAAAATGATAAAAAGTTTAGATTTTTTTGTAATATTATTTTATTTGAAAAATGTAATTAAAAATTAGTAATGTAGAAAATGAATGAGAAAAATGACAAAGAACAGGGCTCAACAAACATAGGATAAGGACTTCAGGTGTCAGTGTTAGAGGGGTAGGAGTGAGGGTAAGGCCATCTGAGGGGACTGGACCAAAACTTACACTATTTTACACCAAAACTTGTAATAAACTAAAATGCATATTCAATCATTACACTAAAACTTACATCAAATGAACAATGTTTAATCTTTTTTTTCTTTTTTTCATTCTTAGTAATTTATTTATTCGAAAT
>CAIGRK010275719.1:0-13618 GCA_903798315.1 Fraxinus greggii | reverse complement strand
ATATAAATATTTTTTTTTAATACTTATGTTATTACGTACTCAACTACATCATGACACGTTCATTGCACGTGCATCTGACTAGTTATCTTGAAAAGAAAAGAAAAATGATGGAGGGTACCTTATAATTCCTGCCAAGTGGAAAAAATTGTATGAAGAAGTCAATGATAGATTATATTTGCATAAAGCTATTAGACTACAATCACATCACTGAAGGCATTAAATTTATGCATCAAAAGAATCAAATCCTTCCACGATCTGGCAAAATAAAAACTTAAAAAATCCAACAAAACCTCTAGCAGCTATCTCAAAGAACCATATGAACATTGCATTTAAATACTCCACGACACATTCTAAATAGGTATGACAAACAGATCCAAATAATTAGAATATATTGCAATCACTGTGAACATATTAATAGGTCTAACATCAATGTGAATGTCAGATCAATTAACCAAGGAATATAACCTACCAAATGTAACAAAGGCCAAAGATTTAGCCTCCGTTTGGGAAGAATTTATAAATAAATAGAAATGAGTTGTAGATAAGTACATATTACTAGTGGGTCCATTGGAATGTGTAACCGAAAATGAAGTTTTAACTATAAATGATTTATAAATTTTGCCAAACAGAGGCTTAGCAATAAATGTTACGTTTACAAGAAATTGCAACTGATCATAGATACAAGACCAGGGCGGGTTTGCAATGACATGCCAATAAACAACTAAAAGAATGATGCAGTTGAAAAAGGTTCAACATTGATTTTCCAGAGAAAATAGTTCCATTAAATACGGAAGAGCAAGTTGACATCCACATCATCCTCATCCCAATCAAAGGAAAGACTGTGTGCTTAAAATCTCTAGCAATTATCTCAAAGAACAATGAAAACCACACATCGCAATACTCAACACAGCAATCTATATGGTATGACAAAAAGGTTCAAAAATCAGAATATATACGTCATTGTAAAAATATCAACAGGCTGAACATCGACATGAATGTAAGATCCATTTATCCCACTGATTGTAAATAAGGACAAACATATAGCAATAAAAATTACGTTTACAAGAAATTGCAAATGAACATAGAAAGAAGAACGAATGCAACAACTAGTTAGCACTGACTGCGTCAAGCGATAACATACCAATAAACAACCAAAGGAATGGAATTAAAAAAGGTTCATGCATTGATTATCCACATATATTAGTTTTATTAATATGGAAGAGTAAGCTGTTTTACATCTACATCATCCTAAAGCCCATCAAAGGCAAAATCATGTTGGGCAGAGATTTAGCAAGCAGTACCTTGGTACCTTTCACCATCTTGTGATCCATTATAAGTTTGAAACACAAAATTGATGCGATACTGAGTTAAAAGTTGCCGCAACTTTAAACAACAGTATCCAAGGGACATATAGGAGAGCTTCCACAACAATGCAGGAAGTCAATGTCAAGCATATATTTTATTGCAAAAGTCAAGCACAAGAAGAAAGCTGCAACACACACATCTATAAACTTACATGGAATTTGACGTCCCCAAAGAGGAACCAGGCCCTTGTACAACCTGCAAACGGTGAGAAAAATATGAACTCTGTGTATTTTAATTTGGCAGCCAGAATTATATTACAAAGAAAGAAAATTGTGTCACATACCCAAGAGCACCTTCAGATCTCACAAACTTAGGAAGCCCATCAGACAAGCCCCTAGCAAAACCAGGCTGTGTCTGAACACGAACCTTCACAGCTTCCAAGGGGCAGAGTGCAATATCTGCAATGACCTCAGCAGATGCAGAACCAGCAAGATAGATCAGAGTCTTGTATTTGGCTGCATTTTCTGGTCCTGCAAGGTCACTATAGTACTTCTTGAAGTATTCATAGAATCCAAACTTGCAGGCACCCTGAGCACTGTAACCAAGCAAGGTAGGCACCCATCCTCTGAAGAAACCTTTGACTCCCTGTTCCTTAAGTAGCACTCCAAAACCAGATGAGATGCTCTTGTACTTTGCCGGGTCAATCTGACAAATTAGAGTAAATAGTCAATTCAACTGAATGATGAGTATCCAATTATCAAAGATTAGAAATTTCAAAAATTGGATAAGATAACATTGCAAGAAGCAGAGAATCCATAAACTGATAACCAGTGCTTGACCTTAGTGTATCACATAGTTTTCATGAAAACTTAGAGTCGCCTTGGTCCAATCCCAACCTACGGTGCAGACAGTAAGACGACAATTTATTTTTTTGAGTTGGAATATTTTGAATTCGTTAGTTTTCATTTTCAATTCCAAAAACATCATTTATATAATTCTCAAATATTTTAAACTGCAGGAAGAAAGAACAAAGAAAATAAGATCAAGACCACAACCGAGCTAGTAAGATCTGAACTAAGGGCGTGTTCGGTAGAGATTAAAAGTCAATTAAAATTGAAAATATAGCCGTTATTGGATTCTCCTCATCTAATAAAAGTCAACAATAACGGCTAGTTTTTCAATTTTAATCCGATTTTAATCTCTACCGAACACGCCCTAAATTTTCTCCCTCTAGAAACGTAAAAGAAGATTTAGTAAAGAGGGTTTCTCTTTTGAACTTTTAAGGAGGTTTGTCTTCTGGAACGGGAATTGTATATTTAGGGCGTGTTCGGTAGAGATTAAAAGTCAATTAAAATTGAAAATATAGCCGTTATTGGATTCTCCTCATCTAATAAAAGTCAACAATAACGGCTAGTTTTTCAATTTTAATCCAATTTTAATCTCCACCGAACACGCCCTAAATATCACATATCCACTGTAAATAAAACAATTTTCAGATCAATAAAGCTTATGCATAAATTATTCACCTACAAAACCAATCTTAGATATGAGAAACAGAAAACCTAGAGCCAACACATAATCTAAGCTAAAGACTATACCTTAGGCAGCACTACCAAAATTTTCATTAAAGATGTAATTGTATTTACTACCCGACCACTAGATCTGTTTATATACCAAACCTATATACATAAAACTCGATAAAAGGACATCATCAACCCACAGCGACGAAGGCACGATAAAATTAATGAAAAATGATTGAGAAATTAACAGATCTGGGAGGGGTTTAACCAAACAAACCTGCATATTACATTTGACAAGATCAAGAGGAGTGACGGCCGTGTGAGTGAGACCGCAGCTGAGTATTCCACCAACAGTACAAGCAGCGTAGAACTGTGGAGAGTACATCTCGATTTTGCCTGGCTCGCTCGGCGCCGGAATCATAAAGCTCTTATTCGGAGCCGAAGCAGATGGCGATGAAGGCGACGGCATGAAGCTAGGGTTTGAGTTGCTAGCCATTTTGTCAAGTGCTACTTTATTGGAAGTCAAAGAGGAAGAATATAGGAAACTTGGAATAAGAGATTGACGGCGAGAGTTTTCGGACAAGAAAGCCATGGGTGACTGAGTGAGACGGCGGAGGAAAATTCGACGGCGGAGAGATCGGCGGCTAAGAAAATCAGGCGTACCGATTTCTCAGCCAGCAAATCTTTTCCTACAGAAAGCGATATGTTCCAATTTCATTGGCAAATAGACCTCTTCGCTGCTTTATATGCGGACCATTACAGAATTGAATTGGTCTGCCTATGGTCTCGAAATTACCATTCTGGACATGACTATTAGAAAAAGGATATGGAAAAAGGCTCAAGTTGAAGAAAAATTGATGTCGATTGGGTGTGTGAACGTCATTGTTAGTTATTTGATTATTTCTACTTTGCTTTTGTATCTTTCCCTTCTATAATAATGGTTATTATAACTTTTCTCTCGTACTAATTCTTAACTATAAATTATCCAAAAAATTCATTTTTCTTAATATTCTCGTAACGTATTCATACTTTTTAATTATATATTCTTCCAAAAATCACTTTTACAAAAGCACTTTGATTTTATGGTTATGCTCTAGGTAAGCTTAAATCAAGTTAAAAATGCATATTGAACGATCAATTCACATTTCTTTTATTTAACAAAGAATTGTACTATTAAAAGTTGATGCTCTTTGGCTAGAAGAGCAGAGGAGCGACATATCAATGTCGTCAATAGGATGTTTGCTAATAGATCGGAAAAACAATGGAGGTTTACCTTGATGATATGTTAGTGAAAAGCCTAAAAGTCGAAGACCACATTGTGCACTTGGGAAAATAATCTTGAGAAAGTATTGCATGAAGCTTAAAACTATAAAGTGCTTGTTCGGCATTGCTTCCGGAAAAATTTTGGGGTACATTGTAAATTAGGAAGGAATAGAGGCAAACTCTAAGAAGATTAAAGTAGTCTTAGAAATGCATTCTCCTTTCGTTACAAAGGGAAGTACAAAGCTTGAAAGTGATTGTCAGCTTTAACTCGCTTCGTTTCTAAGGTTACAATTGATGGCACCCTTTTTTTTGCCAAACAATCAAATGGATGAGGATGTTCGCCGAACCAAAGAATGTGAATTGAATTTCTACGCATTGAAAGAACATCTCAGGCTGGGCTACTCTATCCAACCCTCAAACAATAGAAATCTTATTTCTATACTTGGCCATTTCGAAAAAGGTCATGAGCTTTATCCTCACTAGGGAAGAATGGCAACAGTTGCTGCCCATTTATTAAATGAGTCATGTTCTACATGATGTAACGATGAGGTACCCTGATATGGAGAAGTTGGCATTGTACCTCGCTAGCGCTTCAGGAAAGATATTATCGTATTCCCAAGTACACAACATCGATGTGCTCACCAATTACCACTTGAGACAAGTACTGTAAAAGCTCGATACATAAGTAGATTGATAAAGTTGTTTATGGAGCTTAACCAATTTTGAATCAACTTTAATTTTTGATGCACCGTCCAGAGAAATGCCTATTTGTGAGCCTGAAGAGGTCTATACGTGGAAACTTTACATTTAGGGATCTTCGAGTGACCCTAGAACAAGTATACTACTTGTTAGCCCTGAAGGCCATAACCTTAATTGCACACTTCACTTTGATTTCATTACCTCAAAAAATATTGAATATGAGGAATTGCCAATGGGTTTGAGACTGGCAAACAAAATGAACGCTAAGAGGTTCCAAGTACATAGAGATTCCTTTCGACAAGTCAAGTCAATCGAAATTTTCCTACAGGTGAGATGATGATTGTCGCATATTCGAAGTTGATCATGGACTCTCTTCATTACTTTGAACAGTTAAAATCATCCTGATCCCAAAGGTTAAAATGGATATATTGATGCTCTCTCCAAGATGGCTAGCTATTTGGACTCCGAATTTGTAAAATTAGTCCCCATTAAGCAACTACATAAGTCGACGATCGAAGAAAGCCCAATGTAATAGGTATTATGGATCAATGAAACATCCCCTTGGATGAGAGAGCTCATTATATACTCGAAAGAACAAAAACTCTCGAAGTTCAGATAAAGACGAGGCTCGCAAGCTTCGTCTACAAGTCACAAAGTGTTGAGAATTAAAGATCATAATTCTATTTTATCGAGAGTAATCAATACGCAAAATGAAATAAAGATACACAAAATTAATATAGGCTCGTCTCAACATGTTTTTTCCGTCAATGTAGTAATTCACTATCACGAAAAAAGAAGTTTATAAAATAGATCACACACTTATCTTTTGTAACCTCTCTTTTGCTCTTTTTATGGATCAATAAAAGTCTAATGATGGCTCACTATTTATAAGAAAAATGAGGAAAAAATAAAAATTTACAAGAACTTGAATTTCTAAGATGAATTTTAGACAGACAAAATTCTAAACTGCCCTTAATGAAATTTGGTCCAAGGGCATAGAGAGGGGCCTTCATGCCTTTAAGTCTCTCATAAGGCTTTTATGTTTAAATCCCAAGGGACGTGATAGGAAGTCGTGAGAGGTAAGATATGCTTATGTTCTCCCAAAATAGATAATACGTAAGATATAATGATTTGGACACAGATGCTCAGGTCATTGCATTACCATTCCCTCCTAACTTGGCTGCCAGTGTTTAACATCTTCGACCATTGCAGCTTCAATTTGGGAAGCTTCTCTTGCCACTCTTCATGGATGTTCTTCACTTTCACTTATGTTTTAGGTCACAATATCCCCTTTCTCTGAAAGAAGTTTTGCTTTTTCTTCTAAGTTCCAATTATCTTTTCTTTAAAAACAACCCCTTTTACAAGGGAAAATAGGTAGGCATTTTACTCGTGGTTAAAGTGTGACTTTTCACAGATAACGCTGCTCTGATGACAACCAAATGTGACAAGAACCAACTCTCAACAGATCATAGCTTTTCTCACGTCCAAATGTATGTGGTAGCACCCTTGGACACCACATTAGATAGTGTAATGTTGTATCTCAAGGAGGGATACAACAACCGTATGCATTTTGATGCTCAAGTGAGATGACAGAATATAGGTGTGAGGGATACAATAGTTGGAAATATGGGTGTCAGATTTGAGATTACATTTTTACCTTTTTATTAACTTTGAATGATCCTATGTGTGAGCATTTATAGTCTAGAGAGATTAGACGAGGCTCAGTAGGCACGGGGCAAGGCGATGTGGAATGCTAACCTTGCATGACCTTTTATTTGTGTGGCTTGTTGCCACATGGCCTGTCAATTTGGGCAAAGGTGCAACATATTTTATATGGTATATCCTCACATGGTTCAATAATCTAAAAACCTTGTTCGAAAAGCTAAAGGTTAACTGAATTAGAGCATCTCCAATATAACAATGTAAAATGTAGTATATGTGGCCTGTAAAATGGGAATGGAGAGGAGCATCGATTGTACCAAGTTTTGGCCACAAATAAAAGAGAGGATGTAAAGATAGAGTTTAAATAAATAATAAAAATTAAATGATCCTACTTTCCAATGAAGATAGATTATAAAAAATTAAGTGAATGATGTTTGCTAGACATTTTTGACCTTTTTCCTTGTCATCTAAATATTTTGGAGTGATGTTGTATACGTTTTTGATGTAATCCATGGTCCACTAAAGATGCACATAGGTATCAGTAACCATGTCCAACTTGGACGAATTTAATTTGCTTTGTTCTTTATTCCTCCATTTAATGATGCACCTGGCATATCTCGTGGGTTTTTCTACATGAATTCCTCGTAAAATAGAATAGGCGTCGAAGAGCATTTCTAATAAGCTCTTTAAATATGAGATGCTCTCTATTTTAAAGAGTCAATATTTAAANAGTAACCATGTCCAACTTGGACGAATTTAATTTGCTTTGTTCTTTATTCCTCCATTTAATGATGCACCTGGCATATCTCGTGGGTTTTTCTACATGAATTCCTCGTAAAATAGAATAGGCGTCGAAGAGCATTTCTAATAAGCTCTTTAAATATGAGATGCTCTCTATTTTAAAGAGTCAATATTTAAAATCATGCTTCAAGAGACTCTTTAAATTAACATTTTAATTTAAAGAGTGGGTTTAGCTCTCCAAGCTCTCCCTATAATTTAATGCATTCAAAAAGTTTCAATTTTCAATGTAGGAAAACAATAAAATAATCCGAAGAAAAACTAGTTAAAATGAAAGATAAAGAAAAATAATAAATATTTTTTGAGAGTAGTAAAATTTAGTGTTAAATATAAAGAGCCTGTTGGAGTACTTTAAAATTTTAACTCTTTAAATTTATAGATGCTCTCCAAATGATAGAATATACTCTTTAAAAATAGAGAGTCTCTTAGAGATACTCTAATACAAGTTCCAAGTTTCATTAGGAATACTCCTTATGCAGACGCATGTATTTTCCGTCATACCATGATTCATTACGACATGCTTAAATTTATGCATTTTTTATTCAAAGTTCAATGAAGTTAATTGTCATCAGATGAAATAGTGCCCTAAAATTTGTTTTTTTTTTATTAGTAATGTTGTTTGTATAAACGAAGAATGATTCCCATGTCATGTAAAAATAAATGATAAGATCAATATAATAAGTATCATATTTATACATGTTAGAAAATATGGGTCATGAGTGGCCTATATGGAATAACCCCGACCCACAAGTTATTAAAGTGAATTGGACGGAGTGGTTTGAAAACAATACAAACTCATAACTTTTCTCAACTCCCACCAACTTTCAAATTTTTACATAACTTCCATAACTTTGACCTACACTTATAAGAGAGAAAAAAGTTGACAATAAAATGGTGAAAATTCGTATAAAACATATCACCGAAATTGAAAGGTACCTGAAACCATTATTTTGGTATGAAATCTCACAAAAATTAGCACTTAAGGTTGTGGCTAATAATCTCCTTCCATTGTGATCGAGATTGAGACCATTGGAGTGCAAGAAAATTGTAGATTTGGAGTTTTGGAAAGCAAGACATTTCAACCATTCGAAAGATCTTGGAATTCATCATTTCAAGTAAGTATCTTAACCCGAAATTCATGTTAAAGTATACTGTAAATTACTTCACTGGTATCAGAGCCATAAGAATGAATTCCTTGCTGTAATACATACTTAAATATGTCATTACATGATAAAATTGAGATATTAATTTTATATGTAAAGTTTTAAAACCATATGTTGTCTTCAATGACATCTTTTGATAATTTAAAACTTTCTATACATTAATAATTATGCAGTATAATTAGTACGGTTAGAAAGATATTTTAATAAGCTCTCCAATTATATAAAGAACTTAAATTTTGGAGTTAAAACGAAAAAGTTATGAATTTTTTAAATTTAGATGTAAATCTGAATTTTTAGATAAAGATTGGTAAAATTTGAAACTTCATCACATGATAACTTCCTCTACACCGTGTTTCATGCTTCCCATTTGGTATGGTTGGATATATTTTCTCAAAAATATTTTAACGATATAAAGATCATTAATTTTGGTTTTGAAATGAAGAAGTTACGGCCTTCCGAAATTTGTATGTAAATCTGATTTTCTAAAAAAATATTGGTAAAATTCGAAATTTCATCACATGATAACTTCTTCTACACTATGTTCCATGCTTCCCTTTGGTATGGTTGAATATATCTTCTCAAGACGTTTCTAACGATATAAAGATCATTAATTTTGGCCTCGAAATGATGAAATTATGGCCTCTCGAAATTAGAATGAAATTTTGATTTTTTGAAAAAAGATTGGTAAAATCCTAAATTTCATCACATGATAACGTCTTCTACACTATGTTTCATGCTTCTTATTTGGTATGTTTGGATAGATATTCTGAAACCTTTCTAATGATATAAAGATCATTAATTTTGGCTTTAAAATGAAGAATTTATGATTTCTCGAAATTTGGTTGGAAATCTGAAAAACATTGCATGTTTTTTTTTTTTTGCCATGTTGACTCTCAGGTAGATCTGTTAATGTCCCAAACGTGGCATTAGACATTAATTTTGTAAAATCTAACTATACAGATGAACTCAAAACGTTGAAATTACTTGGGATGACCAATTGAAACGCACCCTTTTTATTAAGTTCAAGAAAATTGTTGCATATTGATCCGCAAGAGAGGGCGAGTGAGAAACTCGATTTTAATTCTAAAAATTGTAGATTGGTCCTTGAATTATTCTTGATTTTATCAGTATAAAGAAATTAATTTTTTTGATAGTTAACAATAATTTGTTTAACTTGAGTAAATTCTGATTTTTTTTTAATCAAGAATATTCATTAAATGATATTTGGCTAGTGGGAGCTATTTTTTGAAGTGCTCTCATTTTTTTTTTGAAAAATGAAAAATACTCTAAAATATTTAAAATACCATGTTTTAATATACATTCATGAGTTGTGTGGGTCGTTGATTAGGTTATGCGATCCATTATAATTTGTTTTCAATTTTTTTGTTTGATAAGATATTACTGTATCTATCCACACTTATAGCATCCTTAGAGGGAAGGCTGGAAAAGCAAATGCTATATAACTTATTGAAAAGTTATGTACTTATTGAAATTAATAAATGGATCTGGAGCATGACCTAATGGAACACGTTTTGGGACAAAGTTTTTTATGATAAGTAGAATATGAGAATTTTAATGTCACTTCCCATTTGTCGAGATTGTGTTGCAATAGATATTAAAGTGGTGCTAAGAGCTTGTATAATAAAACTTAAATTATATGAGTTTTATTCTTCGATTATAATTAGAATTATTTTTTGGAAGAATTAATTTGTGATATCATGGTATATGTCATAATTGGATAAATGTGCATGTTTATACTTTTATTGCACATTATGGAATTATCTTATTGAATTACATAATATTTATTATTTTGTGAATTGTAATGAATGCTAATGTCAGTAGAATGGTGAGATTTTTTTTACTTGGACCTATTGATTGTCAGTTGAGTGATAGTTCGATGATTGGAAGATTTAGAGAAAATCTTAATTAAAACTATTTGGTTTCCAAATTGAGTGGAAGCTCTCAGGCTGGAAGAATTAATGTAATTCTTGTTTATAACTCATGGAATTTTGCGTTATGAAATTAAGTTTTTGATAGTGAAACAATAGAATTGCGCGATGATTGAGAATATAGTAAACTTTCGACTATGTGCATAATGTTTACCTTAATAAAGGTAACACGCTAAATACAATAACATTTGGCATGATAAGTTTTTTAGTTAGAAGAACATGATTTTTTAGATAACATCAACCACGTAATTGAAGACCTAATGTAGGTCAGACTATTCTAGAGAATAAAGATTAAGAACTTTGTTAAGTATGAAAAAATTAGATTTTAGTACATGAGCATTTGAATTATTAAGATCTGTTAAAGATGATCGTTTTTCTCAAATGTGACTGAGTTGAGATGGTCAATATAGTGTTAAAAAATTTTTTGTTGGTCACAAATTTTTTTTTTGGTGAATAGTAAGTTCAAACTAGTCTCATTTCAATGGATGGAAAATTTGAAGGTCAATTTGACTTACGAATTGAAGTGTCAATTTCCTCTATTGACACTACTCACCGTGTGACTTAAAAGATGTGCTACTTGATGTTAAATCTCAAGGACATGCTTGTGTAGCAATGCTCTAGTTCGTAAAAGATTTCAGATCTTAAGCTTTAAATGAACTAAAACAAATGCGGATAATGAGTAGACTGGAAAATGGACCAAGAATAACGTATCAGACATGAATATGTGAAAGTGATTTTGGTAGAGAACTAATATTATAAAGGTTCAACTGTTTCAACCACACAGTTTGAATCTCTTAGCTCGAAAGTAATTAGGCTAAAGGATATAAAACTTGAATATGTTTCTCTTAGTGTTGTTTACGTATCAACATTATACATATTGGACCTTATCTTGTGTGGATAATGAATTCAAAAGTTGGAAACCCATTTTCAAGAAATGTCTTTATTCTATTGTCGAGTATTTGACTTGATTCATAGATATATACAAATAATGAAAATGGAGTGGATGTTTATATGACTGATACTGCAACTTAATGTTGCAAAATGGAGAAACTGACCTCCTATTTGATATTAAGTATCAAAGGCTCCACTAAACTTGATCCCAGTTTTTATTCTTCTAAAAGTAGTCTATTACTTGAACTTATACGTGGTAATTCTATTCGTACTCACAGTGGTGATGTTTAATTATGGTTCTGGATGCTTGTGCAATGATTTGAGGTTTTGAGTTGAGAAAATAATTTAAAGTTGTAGGAGCTAAACTTCCATTGAGTAAATCCATTCGAATTTCTTGAGAGATAGAGAGAAAATTTCACATTTTCATTACAAATATAGATGGATTCATACATTTCAGTTGTGCCTCTGATTTTCATAGGTTGAGGATATTATTGTAGTGATGAGACTTTGAGAATTGTTTGAGAGCGTGAATCTCTATCACGAGAGATCTATGATCTAGGTAGTGAAAGAGAAATTCTTATTGGATTGATTATTTCTTGATCGTCAATAATTATATGATTTATTGGGAATAAAAAACAGAGTATTATTGAATGTGATGAGACTTGAGATAATGCAATCCAATTTATGTATATTCTTTAGGCAAGAGTATTGGTTAACTGCAATGTGTCACTTAATGGATTTTTCTTAATGTTAGTACCTTCAAAATATATAACCTTTGGCCACGTAGATAACCAAATATGGGTTGTCCTAGATTTCGATTATGTAAGTTCTTAATAATGAGTTTGAGGACACAAGTCTATTAAGAATGAGATGAATCTCTGAAATATACATAACAGTCCAAAAAGGCACTTAAGTGAGATTTTGAATGGATATCAAGTCACAAGATGTTATATTTGACATTTTTCCTGGTAAGAGAGAAAATTTTGAAAAATATTATTAAAATTGATAATATGTATATTGATGAATCAGTTTTCAGTACATAAGAGTTGGTTCAAACTTCTGATTCAAGTGGGAGTAATTTATTTACGAGTGTGAGCTATCTATCTGAATAAGATCTATCTAAGAACTATCTAATTTCAATTATTCTTGGTCTCAAGTGGGAGTTATAGCTATTTAACTTCAATGATTATTGATTCAAAAAATCAGTGTAGAAATTTGAGGAAAATGATTGAAGTATATATGGAGTATAAAATTCTAACCTAATTTGAGAAGTTGCGGAAGTTCTAATTGGACATTATGTTTATTGTGAACATTCAGGTTCTTAAAAAAATTAAAAGAAGACCAATGAGTTTATGATAAATAATGCTCATTTTTTATAGAAAGAGTAGACTCAATATAAGTATATTGAGTTTGATAAACCTTTCTCTTAGCAGTGAGATTCACTTCGCTGATGCTAGCCATGATAGTGTGTTTAAGTTTAGATTATACCAAATAGACTTATAGATTGTATTTTCATTCTCAATTGGAAATTGATTGAAAAGATCTACACGAATCGATTTGTAAGTTTCATGTTAAAGGCTTCTATAATATTGGGGCAAGTAACCCAAATGGTCACTAAACTTTGTAAAAAAATTTCACATGGTCAGTGAACTTTAAAAATCATCCAAGTCATCACTGAACTTTGCAAAAAATTTACGCAGGGTCACTAAACTTTAAAAATCACTCAATTCATCACTTGACTTTGTAAAAAGATTTCCACAAGGTCGCTGAACTTTGCAAAAGGTTTCCCA
Source organism: Fraxinus greggii (assembly GCA_903798315.1). Classification (NCBI taxonomy): domain Eukaryota; kingdom Viridiplantae; phylum Streptophyta; class Magnoliopsida; order Lamiales; family Oleaceae; genus Fraxinus; species Fraxinus greggii. Next base: position 578 of record CAIGRK010275719.1, on the reverse strand, counting down.
GGATATCACTGAAATCAGTGATCCCCTGGGAAACCTTTTTCAAAATTTAGTGATGAATGAGATGATTTTTAAAGTTCAGTGATCCGTGAAAACGTTTTGTAAACATTTTTAAAAAGTTAAAATAAAATATCTCTTAAAATTTATTTTATATATTATCTCTCTAAAGTAGAGAGAAACATATATTTCAAGATTATTTTGAAAATGGTCTTACTTTAATCCAGAATCTAAATGTGTACTTTTTTTACAATGAGCAAGAACTCTAGTACAATGAGAGTCCATTTGCCACAATCAGACAGTTAAACTTAGTAAGGGTCCGGTTGATTATAATGGTGGAAAATGGGTAGAAAGAAAACGAATTCCAGAGAAAGTAATTGTTTAAAACTTGTTTTGTAGGGAATTGTTAATTAAGTGTGTTTGATTGATATAATTTTCCAAACCGAAATTTTTTTGACATTTTGAATCTTTTTGTTCACGTTTAACTTTATTTTATATGAAAATTGTCCATTAAAGTGATTTTTTTTTTACAGTTGGTTATGAAATATGTTACCATTGCCAAAAAGTTAAAAAAAAAATTTTTT
>CAIGRK010275696.1:0-16116 GCA_903798315.1 Fraxinus greggii | reverse complement strand
GAGATATCCCTTAAAGTTTGATGTGCTCAAGTTCTGAAATTTGATGAGGTACACGACCTCCTAACACTTTGCTAAATTATGAGTTTGATTTCATCCTTTAAGGTTTGATGTGCTTAAGTTCTGAAATTTGTTGAGTTAAACGACCTCCTGGTATTTATGCTAAGTTATAAGTTTGATTTCATCCTTTAAGATTTGATGTGCTTAAGTTTTGAAATTTGTTGAGGTAAATGACCTCCTAACACTTATGCTAAGTTATAAGTTTGATTTCATCCTTTAATGTTTGATGTGCTTAAGTTCTGAAATTTGTTGAGATGCATGACCTCTTACCACTTAAACAAAATTGCAAGTTTGGTTTTAATTAATGAAGTCCATGGCGCATGAGTTTTGTTATTATGAGTCTTAAGTAGTTGAGAGCTTCGGTTTGATTCTATTGAGCACAAGTTCAATGTTATCATAAGTCTGATGTTGTCTTTAGTTTAATGTTACTGGCTGCTTTAAGTTTAAAAATCATCAATAAATTATAAGAGGTTCGAATCATAATGGCCGACACTTCAATACATAAAAGCAGAAGTAATAAACACAATGGAGTTAATAAGATAACTTTCGTTAAATGAAAATATTTACATTTGGTGGGCCGAAGCCAATACAAAAAAGAAAAATATACATAAGAAGACCTAAACTCTAAACAGGTGGGGTGTGGGGAGGAGCCAAAAAAAGGAACTATTGCATTAGGAACCACTCCTTCAGCTACTTGTTCAGCTGCGTTCAGCTGCATCATCATCAAGCTCAATCATTTGGCTTCCCTCTGTTTGAGTCTTAGGTTCAGGCTCCTCCTCCAGAAATTCTGCCCTCAACTCAGAAGTGTCGATGGTTGAATGTTAACCTCCAACCACTCCGTCATATCAGTGTAGGCATACATCTGCTAATACTTAGCGAAGCTTTGGTATGCCTCGTCAAATGGAAGTTGGCTAGGAACCGTTTCTCAACATCACTACTAGCAAACTGAGCCTCTTGTCTAGTAGTTTCCACTTCTTCAGGCATGACAGCTACCTTGGAGTTCAACTTCCCCACATGCCCCTTCAACAAGGAGTTCTCTTTATTGGTCTTCTCCAAAACCTCAGCTGCTACCTCTGATGGACGTCAGAGGTCTCCACTGGCTTTGTTAAGGAGGATACCTCACTTTGGGATAGGTGAATCTTCTTCTTCAAATTCTTAATTTCTGATAAGGCAGAAACAAGCTTCACAGACTCCTCAGCCTTTCCCTTCTTAAATGACTTTGCCTCAGCCTTTCAACTTGAGAGGCTTTATTGGTAAATTCTCTATTTTTTGATTGAAGGTTTTTAAATAGGGATTCAGCCTCTATGGCCATACCAAAGGCCCTTCCCACTTGACTCACCATCATGAAAAGGATATCAACGACGTCGCTGGTCTCCACAAAATCTTGCCACCTCTCCGTCCAGTACTTATGAAAAGTGGTCGTGGAAGTATGCACCTCTGGAGGAAGTAGAGACGGACTTTCAGGGGCCAACTCCTCGCTCCTAGTCTTGATGGCTAGCCTTTTTTGTGAAAGGGCCGCTAAAGCTGTGGAGTCGTTGGTGGACTTGGCCTTTTTTTAAGTTATCTGCCTCTGGGGCTCCACGATAGGCGGTTCTTCTGCCCTCCAGATGTTGCAGCAATTGAAGTTGCCATTAGCTTCTCCCTAGGTGGGATGCTGGAATGAGGTAGAAGAACGTCGTTGGAGCCGCCTACTCCTGTGGCAGAGAACCTCTGCTTTTTCTTGGGCTCCTCCACAACCACCATTTTCCCTTGTCCACTTGAGGAGGCCGACTCTCATCCTCACTGCCAGCCTCCCTGCTGACCCTCTCTATCTTGTCCCTCAACTAATTCACTCCAGAAGATGAGGGCTTCATGCCCTTATGACCCGAAGTGGAGGTGGCGACGAGACTCATGGCCATATCTGGGGTAAGGTGCCTCCTCTTCTCAAAACTTTCTACAAAAGCAAAACACCAGGGTCAGATTTAACCAAATGAAGAAAAAATGCTAGGTAACATGGAAGCTAAGTGTAAAAAGAACAAATGTTGTACCCCTCTTGGCCATCAGATAGAATTCTTCAAAAAATCTACTTGGGACAATCAACAGGTCAAAGTCTTACGAGGAGGAGGATCGACGGTATACACGAGCAAGAGCGTCCCAGTCACTCTTAGTGAAGTCCAAGTGCTCAACTGACCCTACAAGACAACAAAGAAACGTTAAGTATGAGATCCAATTAGTCGTAGAAAAGAAAAAACAAAAACGACACTTACTGGCTTCGGAGTAGGAAGTTGGAACTTTGACGTGGGGGACAATATCTCCCTCACACTCCTTCCACCTCCCCCGGACCCAAAACCACGTCTCATTCCATTCTTTGATGGATGAAGGTAGGCTCAAAACAAAGGGGGAATGTAACCCCCATGGACACAAGGAATACCACCCTTAGAGTCTCATTTACCTAAAACGCGAGGTTGGAAAACTGACTGGAAAACATGAAGGGAGATGTCCTCGCCCAAGGAGGTCTCATTCCAAAGGAAGTACACTCCCACCAGCTAGGCCCAAGCGTTAGGGACGAGTTGGGTAGGGGCTAGCCCTTACAACCTAAGAACAACCCGAAAAAAGGGGTGAATATGCAGATGAAGCTCAGCCTTTAGAAGAACTCACTGATGGCAACACAGCCTAACCTAGGATAGAAAGCTCGCTCATCAAGAGTGGAAGAAAGAAGTTCTATATTTTTCCCTAAGATTTACTAGGTGGGACGGATCTACAGAAGAAGGGATTTTGGTTGCTTCCTAAGCTATACCAGTATCCCTCCTACCCTCTCCAATTGTAGCAACGCTACGCTCCGCTTGAACCGCCCTAATCAGGTCAGCTGTGTTGGTGATTTGCACCCCATCTCACCAGCAAGTTCACTCAAATCTACGCCCCCAGCTGAAGCAGTAAATTCCGAGGATGACAGTTTTTAACCTAAGGAATTTAAAAATACTTACAAGTAATGCTAAATGGTGGTAATGACGAAACACCAGAAAAACTACAAGAAAAACAAGAAGGAAGTAAAAGATCTTGGGCACAAAGAGGAGAAACTGGAAGAATCTTAAAGAACAAGAAAGACTTGGAAAAAATTTGAAAGCTTGGAGAATGATAGTTCTCAAATTCGTAAAAAGCAAAGTGGTTTTGTCCACTAATGTTTGCCTTTTATATGCATGGCCTCTTAATCCCAGCCGTTAGATGTCGATCTGGGTCATCTGACCATCCATTTGAAGATTAAATCTGAGCCACTCATCACGTCTGTTGTTTTATCTTCGATGGCTCAGATTAGAGCGTCTGTTCCATGCGCCCTCATGTGCCTGAAGTTCACAAAACACGTGGGAAATAGCCATTGTTGCACATTAAAAATGGCGACGATTGCGTGCATATGAAGTTGAACCGCTTTAGTTGTCTTTTCTCGAAAACGTACCATGACTTCAAATCATTTGAACGCAATAACTAAGAATGCTTCGTGTTCCTCAAACGTGCTAAAGTCAAACTCTTCGTAATTATCAATGATAAGGCCAGAAGGGTCAGATACACCCTCTTCGTCCAGTTGGAACGAAGCTTTAGCTTTGTAAAGGCACATCGGTCAGGAGCACTTCAACCTTGCGAAAGCTGTTCGAAATTCCTATGCTTTGCTGCCTCCTTCTTTCAAACACTGCTCCAGAAAGTAAGATGTCCCGAAGTATACAAATTCAGGATAGCACCATTAGTAGGTTTGTACAAGTCATGCACATTGAAGATTGCAGCATGATGTAAGTCACCTACTGAAGAGATTTTATGTACGTACAAAGTCAATGCATTACATAAATAAACATGCCTAGACTTGGGGACTATTGTTACATCTCGTCGCCAAGACTCAAAGTCAAATTTGCAATGTAGCTACACACGTAGACAGAAAGTCAACAGAGACCGAAGTGGTCAAAATATAATGGAGTAGTGCAGATTGCCCAGGCACTTCCTTACACAGCGAAGCACTGTACTTGGGATAAGACGCTGCTTGAAGAAAAGAAGGAGCCAAAGCTCTTTTACTCAAAGGATCGGTTTCGAGGCTCTCGGTTCAACTGAAAGCTCATAAGCCGACGTCGACTCTTGCAAAATATGTGAATATCTTTTAGAAGTGATTGATGCGACACTTATAATAAAATGTATCAGAGTGTCAACCCATTGTATAGGGCGGCTGACCCCTTATCAAGGTATTAATTGTATGAATAGACAATGACGTGAGGCCTCAACTAAGGAGATGATGCCATATGGTTTTGATCCACGTCGGCCAATGCAGTATAAAATGATCTTTTTTATAACTTAGGAGGGGTTGGAAAAATTAGAGTAAAAGGATTATCCTCTCATGTCTTGAACTGAAAGAAAAGATGGAATCAAGGAAAGATATGCCTAAAGTCTTCTTACAATCCATTTTATCTTCATTTTACATTATACACATAATAGAAAAAATTGTATAAATCAGTAGTCTCATAATCTACAAGAGACTTTTGTTCTTTCTATCTTTTCACATATTCTAACAAGGTCTTTGGTTAGCAGTCTTGTCCTCATTCGATGATCATTGTTAGTGTGATCGTATTTGTTTCCACCCGTTTGAACTTGAACATCTTCGTCTCTCGCCGTGAAGCACTTCCCGCGTCCAAGTCTGCCTCATTTCTTATCGTTTCTCCGGTAAAAACGTGTCGAAATTGATTTGACGTGGCGACAGTGGGCCCGACATCTGTTGACGCATTTTTTGGGTTAACAAAATTGGCATTTTTTAAGGTCATTAATAATTATCACACCAATTAACTGTACATGCATTCACTTGTCACACCCCTCAACAAAACTATTTAGGGAGTGTTTGATGCATTATTGAGAAGAAAGTGTATTTTATGATGTGTGGTAGAAAATATGTGATTCAAAAATAAGGAAATTTTTTGAATTTATGTGTATATTATTTTATTGAAAAATGTGTGGTTGAAAATGAGTATTAAAAGAATGAATTTTGGAAAGAATGTGGAACAAACGAGGTTTATTTCACTAATAAATAATCGAGAAGAGTTACTTAACTAAAGGGATGTTCGGTGACTAAAGTGATTCAATTGGAAAGTTTGGTGTCCAATAGACTTTTTAACCTAAAAGATGAAGGGCTTCATTGAAAAGAATTTCCAAAACATTTTGAATTCCCTGAACCTCTGTTCCCATCCTCCCTACAGAGTTGCATTTCACAATAGTATTTCAAATATCAGCGAGATGGACTCTCTGATTGTGAATCTTGAAACTTATCCAAATCAAGAAAATAATTAGAGATAACAGTGCCAAAAGACTGATAAATTGGGCAATCGAAAATCGCTTGAAAAGGCTTCGCAGATTCACAGTAATGGATTCTGGTTCGCCTCGTTCTCGCATCGATCAGGTATATAGACATTTTTTATAAGTAAGTGAATTTAATTATTAATGTGTATATACCATCCCTTGTGGCCTTGTTTTACACCGAAACGAGTACGTGTATGTTGGGATTCTTTTCGATGAGTATAATCATTCACATATAAACGCGTATAAAGATCATGTATACACTTTTTTGTTGATGAAATTTTTCTTTGCGTGTGTTTGCGTAAAAACTATGTATAGGATATAAAACACGGGTGTGTATTTTAGCTTTCACCTCAGAAAATAGAGAAGGAAAGGAAGAATTACAAGACGTGCACAGTGCCTATAGAAACTCCAGTTTGATGTTATGAGAAAATGACATTAGTTTGAGCTATCAATGTCCTTTTTTCTTTTTTTGTAAGTATTAGTTCACTGAATTATGGGATGATGAATTCTGTGTTAGTCGAAACTGAAGTGTTTATTTTTACTTCTGCAAAGCCCTAATGTGACTTATTTATGATGGGATTGATGGTTATGGAAAACTTGACTCGGTAAAAATGGGCCTTGCTTAAAATTTTATTGTTTCCATTTTTGGGGGTTGGTTGAAGTTGATGGGCATTTGTAAATTGAACAATGGAAACCAATTACTGTGGTACAATCTGTTTCTACGTGCAGTTCTTTGCTTCTAAAAAGAAGAGGAAGACTTCATCACCGCCTTTGAAATCTGGCAGAGCAGAAAAAGAAGCAAAAATTAAAATTGAAGGCTCTCCTAGTGCCAAAGGTTCGTTGGAAAGTTTTTTGGTGACTTCACAGGATGGTGATTTGCATACTAAGCCTTTGAACACTGCTCGTGATCCAAAGGCTAAGCAGGTTCCAACCAAGAGAAATCTGACATTGGAGATTGGCTTGTCATCTAAAGATGGAAATAACGAGGCAAATCTATCAAGCCAAGCACACCCACAAAGTTTTGAAGCTTTTCAAGAGGATCAAAGGGGAAAATCTAAAGTCTTGTTTGATACTGTTGGTGTTGCAACAAGAGATTTTCGAACGGATTCTTCAGAATCCAAGATTGTTGCAGGAAACTCTGAGCTTAAGCAGTTCACGAATGATTTTTTGTCACTGTATTGCAGGTAATGTTTATACAACTAATGTTCAGTGGAACATATGTCTTTTGTCTGATGTTATTAGGAATGAGTTAGCTAAGTACTCTCTGTAATCTTTTGTGGAGATTTCTGACCTTCTCATATGTGTAGTGAAGTACCATCTACTGTGGGAGTACAATCAGAACCGAATGTGGCCATGAATAAAAGGCAGGAAGATAAATCCTCAAAGGGAAAGCATCTTAGGAATGATGGGAATCAGTCTATTGCCGAGCGCAAGGTCACTTCCTCACACGATAAGAATCCTGTCAATATTCAGTCAATTATTGTTAGTGAATCAGGAGATGTAGATTCAAAATATTCTCAGGAGGTAAGAGGTCACATGAAATAATCATGGCAGTGTATCGAGCGAACTTATCTTTTGATTCATATTTATCTTGACAGGTTATTGTATGTAACAACCCCATCGAACTGCAAACAAGTTTGAGAAAATGCCGTATCGCATCTGCTCTTTGTACAACTGCGTGTGACACACCTTGTTCATTGAATATGAAACTTGGAGCTCGTCAAACTCCCCAGACAACGAGAGGAAGCTCTATATTTTCCCCCGGAGAAGAATTTTGGAATGAGGTAATTGTAGTCGCTGATGGCCTCTTTACTTCAAAGGACAGTGTTTCTTCTCATGTAGCTGAAAATACTGAAGCTTTTCTAGCTGGTTATGAGATGAATAACTCAAATAATGTGAAAAATGGAGAATCTTGCAACCCACTCAACAAAGCGTTGAACAGAGATGCAGAACGAATTTCTGCTGTAGGCTCACTGGGGAAGCATGGAAAAGATCTAAATAAAGAAGTCTCACCTTTGCCTGTCAAGCATTTTGACTTCTCTTCTGAGGAAAAAAAATTGGAAGCAGAAACTTCTTCTGATGATAATAATACCAAACCTTGCACTCTTAGAGATGAAGAAAAGAGACATGCTTCTACAAGTCATCATGGTTTGCATAACAATAAGGGTAGGGAAATTTGCTGCAAAGTTCAAACAAACAAAATTTTTCCTGGTGGACAAGGGGTGACCACTACATGTGCCATTTCCCAGAGAAATGTGGAATTTGCGATTCAGAATAGTGACAGTTTTACGTCTGATACACCAGAGAAAGAATGCAGTAAATTTTCTGTTAATCATGAAACCGACAGCAATATTACTCCATCAAGTTTTTCTTCAATTAAGGATTGGATGGATCTCAGCAATTGGTTACCACTTGAAATATGCTGCATGTACAAGAAAAAGGGAATATCGAAATTTTACCCTTGGCAGGTATGTATTCCCCCTCCGGTTAAATCCTGTCTCCCTCTGCCTTTCAAGTAAGGGTACAAAAAGTTCAAATAGTTCTTTGTTCCTCCTGGTTAGCGAACATGGCATAATTTGTGATGCGTTGGACCTTGTCCCAGCTTGAAACTTTATAACTTAATCACGGTTTTTGTATATATCATTTCCATCATTACATAGTTTATTATCTCAAATAGTTAGTTCAGTCGGTGACCAGTCTTCAATCTTTTGCAAGATATCTATTGGGGGTAGTTAGTACAAGAATAAACTACCAGATAATGCTCATTCTGTTGTCATTTAGAAAAAAAAAAAAATACTTACCTAGTTTTTCATTCTCCAGGTGTCAGATACTTCGGACTCTTTAGTGATTATATTACTGCATTGGAGGTGCTGCAAATTTATATGGTGTCTCTGCGGCCCTCCACCTTTATATTTGCAACTGCACCCGAGCTTCACTGACCGCCTTTTTCTTTTATTATTATATTTTATAAAATTATAGTACCCAGCACAGTTTTAATTTAATTTGATAGCGTAGCTAAATAGCTATATATCATACTTCAAGTCAGGAGGTAGGCTAGGATGTGATTCGTCGGAAGTGTGTGGAAAACTGATACATTACATTGAGGATTGTGTACATTCTAATATTTGATTCATTTTCTTCTGGTTTTCTTTTATTACTGTCTGTCTGTCCAAAATTAGCAATGCCCTTTTTGGGTTTCTAAGTTTTTATTGACTGAATTTCAATTCGAGAACTTCATTTCCAGGCGTTCTCTGTTGAATGCCTGAATGCGTCAGCATGTTTGGACACGTTACTACTTCACAGTTTTAAGGACTCATCCATTATCTATTATGGACCAGTAGGTTGTAGGTCCTTTTTAAGAGAATATTCATGCTAGGCACGGTGTAAGTACACATACACACGTTCTTGTAAGATACCCTACAGCTTATGAGTGATATCATGATGTGTAGAGCAGTGTTTTAATTAAGCATGTTTTTGTGTGCAATCACTATGGTCCACTGCAATTAAGAAAGATACCCTACAGCTTATGAGTGATATCATGATATGTAGAGTAGTGTTTTAATATCATGTTTTTGTGTGCAATCACTATGCCCCACTGCAATTAAGCATTGTGTCAAATGATCTCGTGCTTGTGCTTTTCCATTTCTCTTGCATCGGTTACAAGGGTGCAGATGGAATTTTGAAGATGGATCCTTGACAATTTAAAATCACGGAAAAGCCCTTAGAACAAAGTAGACAATAACAATATATGGAGGGAATACTTATGATCTTATATGTGGTCTAGGTTTCATAAAATTTTAGTTTAAACTATTGCAGAAGTGATTTTGTATCGCTTTCTTTTAGTTAAGGTTTCAATTGAAACATAAAAACCCCTCCACTCTTCAGGTAGACTGCCTTCGGGTGGATGGTGTCTTGCAGAACAGGAATCTTGTTTACTGTGCATCTACTAGGTAATTTTACTTTTGTATTTAGAATTTGTATAAAATTTCCCTTTCAGTTCGTATTCTTTTCTCTATATCATGATTTTTGAAGTGTTACTGTTGATTGACTATCCATTACGAAATTTCAACAATGAATCTGGCAACTCTTCAAATTATTCAAAGAAGGAAGTTTACTACAAAAAGAATAAGTGAAACTTAATGAAGCAACATTGCATGATGTATTCTGCTTATTGATGGTAACACTTTAACTATCATTGCAAGATAACTGAAACTAGCCATGTATATGTCACAACTTTTATTGGTCAAAATCATCAATCTCTTGCTAATTTGGTCTGCCTTCGTTTGGTTGTTATAGTGCTGGTAAAAGTTTTGTTGCTGAAGTTTTAATGCTAAGGAGAGTCGTATCAACTGGAAAGATAGCTCTTCTTGTACTTCCATACGTGTCTATATGTGCAGAAAAGGTGCCTTGTTTTCTTTGCTGTTGATTAAATGTTTCAAGCTCTATAAGCATGTCTTGCGCTTTAGCCTTGGTTTGAAATTTTTAGGCAGAACATCTTGAAGTTCTTTTGCAACCACTTGATAAGCACGTTCGCAGTTATTATGGGAATCAAGGTGGTGGAACTCTTGCAAAGGATACCTCTGTAGCTGTCTGCACTATCGAGAAGGCAAATTCTTTAATTAACAGATTACTAGAAGAGGGTCGTCTATCGGAGCTTGGTATCATTGTCATTGATGAGCTGCACATGGTATCTACCTTGGCTCTATATTTTATGATAGTAATACGTACCAAATGTGTAGGAATCTTCATATAGCTATCTTTATTTTAGCTAATTCTTCTCTCACATGCGTGGAATAATTTTATTGGATTGTGACAGGTTGGTGACCAGAGTAGGGGCTATTTGTTGGAACTCATGCTGACAAAGCTTCGTTATGCTGCTGGTGAAGGCAATTTAGAATCATCTAGTGGAGAAAATTCAAGTATGAGCAGTGGGAAATCTGATACTGCTCATGGTCTCCAAATTGTTGGCATGAGTGCAACGTTACCAAATGTGGCTGCAGTTGCTGATTGGCTTCAAGTGAGTATATTACCATTATTGCTCATATATATAGCAAAACGCCAACGCAGCCTCAGTGGGTTTTCAGGCTCCACCAGAGAAGGCTAATGGAGGAATCCACCACATATATTATGTTATGATCATCACTTCCAAATTATTGTTGAACTAAAATTCTTAGGGATACCAAAACAAATGGATCTTACTTTGTGCAGCCATACATATCAATGAGCTGATACATATATGCCTATATGAATGTTTCATTCTACAAGAAAAATTTATTGCAGGCAGCTCTCTACCAGACAGACTTTCGGCCTGTTCCATTGGAGGAGTACATTAAAGTTGGTAACACAATTTACAACAAAGAAATGGAACTTGTCAGGACACTCCCCAAAGTGGCTGACCTTGGCGGTAAAGATCCAGATCAAATTGTAGAACTATGCAACGAGGTTCAACCTTCTCCTTGTTCTTCACTAAAGCTTTATATTGCACTAGAATGGAATAACAATGAGACTCTTTATTGTATTAGGTTGTTCAAGAGGGTCACTCAGTGCTAATATTTTGTTCAAGTAGAAAAGGATGTGAATCAACTGCTAGGCATGTTGCAAAATACCTCAAAAAGTTCTCTGTCAGTCCCCATGATGGCCATAGTGAGTCAATCGATGTTACTTTCGCTATTGATGCCTTGCGAAGATCTCCTGCAGGGTTGGATCCTGTACTAGAAGAAACTCTTCCACTTGGTGTTGCCTACCATCATGCTGGCCTCACTGTACGTTAGATTCATCTTTGTTGGTCTCTGTTCTTTTTCTTTATCATACGGATTACACATCCAAGTTATGTATTACAATTGAACGCTTCTGAAGTTCTTCATTTCATTAAAAGGTTGAGGAAAGAGAAACTGTCGAAACCTGTTACCGCAAAGGACTTGTACGTGTATTAACTGCTACATCAACCTTAGCTGCCGGTGTTAACTTGCCTGCCCGGAGAGTTATTTTCAGACAACCCCGTATAGGCCGCGATTTTATTGATGGGACAAGGTATAAGCAGATGGCTGGAAGGGCCGGTCGAACTGGCATAGACACAAAGGGGGAGAGTGTATGTGTATTTGTTTCATATGTTTTGTCTGCTTCATCTTCTAATTGTTTCTTGGGTTTTAGACTTGTAGTTCTATATTTTTCTATTGTTATTTTCACTTGGAGGTCTTCCTACCCATTAAGTAGATCCTTGTTAGCCATTGTCATTTTCAATTATTTTGGTTGAAGATTTCTAAAGCATCGTCTGCTGAGGAGGATATTAACCTTTTTGTCGTCTTCTATTATTTCATTCCATCAGCTACTAATTTGCAAGCCAGAGGAAGTCAAAAGAATAATTGCACTCCTTAATGACGGCTGTCCACCTCTGCACTCTTGTTTGTCTGATGATAAGAATGGGATGACGCACGCAATATTGGAGGTTGTTGCTGGTGGAATTGTTCAAAGTGCTAGCGATATTAATCGTTATGTTAGGTGTACTCTTCTCAATTCAACAAAACCCTTTGAAGATGTGGTGAAATCAGCACAGGACTCTCTTCGTTGGTTATGCCATAAGAAGTTCCTAGAATGGAGTGAAGAGACTAAGTTATATACCACTACACCTCTAGGCCGTGCATCTTTTGGCAGTTCTCTCAGTCCAGAGGAATCACTTGTAAATACTTTATTGCTTGTTATATTACGCATTTTGTAGTCTTTCTATATCCATGCAGTGTCGATATTCTATTCTGATCAGGCAGCAAACAGTTTCCTGTTATCTCCAAATTTGTGAAGTTGAGCTTACGCGGGAGGGAAATGGATTAGTTAACATATGAGTTCTGTTTGCTTTTAGATTGTGCTGGATGATCTGATACGAGCAAGAGAAGGATTTGTGCTTGCATCTGATTTGCATTTGGTATACTTGGTGACACCCATTAATGTTGATGTGGAACCAGATTGGGAGTTGTATTATGAGAGATTCATGCAATTACCTCGTATAGACCAGGTTCTTTGCTCCTCGTTCTCCCTTTTTATGACTTCTGATGTCCCATTCAACAATTACCATTGCATTTGTTAGATGCTGATTGCAAAGTTGTGTAGCGCTTCAAATTTCTGTTTTATGCATCTATTTAATTGCTTTCTTATGCTAGTTTTGATGTTAATCACATGTTTTGCAATATATATACAGGAGTGTATAGCCATTTAGTCATTTCAGAATATTTTATAATAATCATTCTCTTATTCTAATGGACACATCTCAACTTGTCTCTATAAGTAGTGAATATAGACCCTTAATTTAGTCATCATGCATGGATGCATGTTTATTAAAAGCAGCCAAATATCAACTACAAGGGGTATGGTTTTTCTGTCTACCTTGACTATAGTTAATTGGTGCTAGGAGAGCATGCGATAATGACTCCCTTGTTAACTCTGAATGAGCAAGTCTCTTCTCATACGGATCTATCATGCAAGACACTATGATGGAAAGAGATTCATCTTGGTCCTTTCAATCCCTTTCTTTCAATTACTTCTATCCTCTCTATTGCGCTGCATGTTTCTCCCAATCTTTTTGTCCCCTTATTTAGGTACCTGTACAGGTCCCCATTTCCCTTGTTAATTTGTTGTATCCACGACGAGAACAAGCTTTGGTAATGCCTGATACATAATCTCCTTTCGTTCTTTTTAATCTTATTGTTGCCATGGTTGGGGTAATTAAACTTCTAATTATATTCCATAAAAGAAGTGACGTGGCCTAGTTTATTCATATTACGTGGATACTTGTTGGACTCTCTAAGATATTTTATGGAATGATGACCCCACCTAATAGCTTAAGCTATGAGAAAGGAGGAATTCTCCATATTGGTACCTGTGAGTGTTGCATGCTCCAAGGATCTTTTTCTATGTGGGTTCTTCTTTCTTTTCTTGAAGACAAGTCCTAAGACCCTCTTCAATGCTTGTTTGTAATCTGATGTCTATAGAGTTGGATAGGCATGGCATAATAACTAATTCAGGGAAAATGAAAATATTATTTCACAAAAAAACTGAAAACTGAAAATACTAAAAGATGTTCACTTGCAAGCACAACTCTTTTTTATTATAGCATTGATGGGTGTATCTGTGTGTGTCTCCTTATCATAATTGTATGCGAATTTTTATTTTTTGTCAATAAGACAAATTACCTATACAATTGTTGCTTATCCTGATGAGCGCTAACCTAATTGCAATGATTAATTTATGCAAAGTCTTTGGTTAATATCTTTGGCTGTAATGTCGTCCTACTGCCTTGACTGGGATGACATGAGGCTTATGCCGTAGTTTGGCATCATTATCCTTTACTAATTTCCTCCTGTTAATTTTGCCTTTTATTTATTTCATGTGTGCATCAAATTTTGTTGGAATTTTAGCTAGGATGACATTATATGTTGAAATCCTGAGATGATTGGAACCATGATTATTGGAGATTCCTCTTTCCATAGGAAGAATATATTAATTGATTTTAGAGATTATAGGAGATTTTGAAGATTTGTATTTTCCTTTTTTATTTCTTATTACTTGTACTATAAATAGGAAGGGCAGTCAGCAACTTTATTTTTAGACAAGTCACATTAGTTTGCACAACTATTTTTCTATAACCTATCGTATGGCATGCAGTCAGTTGGCAATAGAGTTGGAGTGCAAGAACAATTTTTAATGCGCATGGCTCATGGAGCGCCAATTCGCACCTCACACAGATCAAGGGATAACTTGAAAGGGTTACAGGGAAGATATGATCATAGACCTGGGATACCATCCCATGGTATGCTCTCAGACGATCAAATGCTTCGGGTGTGCAGACGGTTCTATGTTGCTCTTATCTTGTCACGACTTGTTCAGGTAAATTTATTCCGTTTGCATGGAGATCTTGGTCAAATTCTTCCCACCTGTGTTCATAATGTCTTAATAGATTGATTCCTTGATCTTGTACTGGATATTAAATTTTCTTATATTTTGGTTGTGTTTGCCTTTTCTCTTGTCTCCCAGCCCACATACTACGAAAGATATAGCTCTGTTTTTGTAACTGTGTAACTACTTTTCTTTTCCTTAAAATGTAAACCAGAACAATTGACATTATCAAAATTGTTTCACCACTTGTAACTGTTCACCTTTTTGATGGATGTATCTCATGCCTGAAGTGCTTTTGTTGAAGTTTTATTACGTGTGTTCGTTTTTAGGGCTTAATGAATTTAATTTGTAATGCTGAAATGCAGGAAGTCCCTGTTGCTGAAGTTTGTGAAGCTTTTAAAGTAGCAAGAGGCATGGTTCAAGCCTTACAAGAAAATGCTGGAAGGTTTGCGTCTATGGTTAGTGTATTCTGTGAGAGGCTTTCTTGGCACGACCTTGAGGGCTTAGTTGCCAAATTCCAAAATCGCGTTTCATTTGGAGTTCGAGCAGAGATTGTAGAGCTCACTACCATTCCTTACATTAAGGTTGGTGAGTTGCTTTCATTTTTCTTTAATTTTAAATCAATATCTAATTGTTATTGGAACTTTTAGGGTTCACGAGCTAGAGCACTTTATAAGTCTGGTTTACGAACACCTCAAGCAATTGCTGAAGCATCAGTTCCTGAAATTGTCAAAGTGCTTTTCGAGACTTCATCTTGGGCTGCGCAAAGTGAGGTTTTTTATACTGGTCAATGCATTCAATATTTTATTTTATGATTCTAATGAGGATTTTGAATTATAACTCTGCATCTTATTAATTATCATTTTCACTTATGAAATTTGAACACACGCTTGGGTACAAGGCTTTTCTTTTCTTTTCTAATTTTTATTTGCGAAGCAATATATAGATAATGACTCGAGTGGCCTAATTCTTATCGTACTCGAGCGAGTTTAATTGTATGAGCAAATATTTATGAGAATGGAAATATTTTTAAGGTAAGTAAGATTTAAATGGATTTGAGAAGGGAAGGACAGTTAATCATTTTCTCCGGCATGGTGAATTCTCTTTGATTTTCGTCTGTCATGCTTGATGTCTATATATCTACTGATTTTCATGAATTATGGTGATGCAAATATTAACTGAAGTGCTTCTCATATAAAGTCAATGGTTCTTTCAACATTTATGGGTTCCCATTTTCTTCTTTGTAGCATCGATGGGGGTGCAAATAACTATATGTTCTTATTTCCCCGTCCGATGTATAAGTTCGTAGACCTGGAAATGAAAATATTCTTTGTTTGTTGGCAAAAGGATTAAGGCCCAAAGTTGATTAATTCTAGTTTCATTTATTTTCTCCCTCTTTTTTTCATCTTGATCTAAAAGTTTAGGGTGTATTTGGTTTGCTATTTTTAGTTTTGCAAAACACTGAAAATGTGTTTGGTTTTTCTGAAAATACATTTTCGAATAAAATGTTAAATATATAGCCCTTATTTGGGTGGAATTAAAATCAGATTTTTAGTAAATTTTAAAAGTTGTTGAAATGTGTGGTTGAAAAGTTATGCATCTCACGAAATGTATGGTTAAAATTAATTGTTGACTTTGATTTAGATTAAAATTTGAATTTGAATTTCCACCAAACGGGGCATAACGTAAAATTTAAAACGCATTTTTGATATTTTGAGTGTTTTCAGTGGAAATTCTGAAAACACTCAAAATATGGAAAGTAAGCGTTTAAATAAAATTTTAAATTCCAATAAATAAAATTTTAAAATTTAGAACAAAATAGAAATTTTGAAAAAATAAAATATAAAATTCTAAAAAATAAAATTTTAAAAATTT
>CAIGRK010275638.1:0-18458 GCA_903798315.1 Fraxinus greggii | reverse complement strand
CAACTAAGATCCCAATTTTTTTTTCCAAGCTCATTTCTAACCATTTGTTCTCCTAATAAAATAATCTTGCGCTTCAAGTCATAATTTTTTCCCCTACTTTTTAACAACTAAAAAAATCACCTTTCACAATACATATTCTTAAAAAAAAAAAAATTCATCAAATCGACCCTAAAAGTTACAAGCACCACATTACGCCCCTGTTTGGTATTTAAGTCATAGTCAATAATTAATTTCAATCACGCATTTCATCAATTCTTATCAAAATTTATTACAAGTTGAAAAATAATTGAATACTGCTAAAGTGTCAAATGTCTTGACATAGTACTTGACATAATGTTATTTAATATTTTATTATTAGACTATTATCAACACAGTTAAAATTTTTTTATCAAGTAATCTGTTATCATCTCGAACTAAGTTACCGCATCTACCAAATCACTTCTGAGAAAGTGGCAAAGTCCAAGAAGTCAAGCCAAGCCCTTGTACCCCAAGCAAACAATTACAGTGTTTTTAGTCAGTTTTTTTAGAAGCTGACATATTGCATCACGTGTTCCAGTTCGTTATGTCATTGCTGATTCCACCTCACTTCCACCAACATTCATTTTTCAATTACGTGGCCCCAACACATTTCTCTTTATAAAATCCCTTCCACTGCCTCAAATATTCGCCATCCATTTACAGCTCCTCTTCTCCCCCAATCCCCAATTCTCTCTCCAATCAAAACTCTGCTAGAAAGCAAAAGATGGGTGCATGTCTCTCTTCAAAATCACTTGATTACCAAAATCCTTCTGCAAACGTTGTTCTATTGAATGGAGAACTGCGCCAATTTTCAATTCCTACCACAGTTGCTCAGGTACTAAAATCAGTAAATTCAACATTAGGTTCATTCATTTGCAACTCGGATTGCTTGTATTTCAACGATTACATACCTGCTTTGGCACCAGAAGATGCGCTTGAGGAATCTCAAATCTATTTCGTGCTACCGAAAACCAAGCTTCAGTATCGTTTGACTGCGTCTGACATGGCTGCTCTCGCCGTGAAAGCCAGCATCGCTCTTGACAAAATGAACGCCGCCGCCTCAACGCACCGGCGGAAGAGGAAGTCACGGATTTCACCAGTTATGGTGCTAGATCAAAATATCGAATCCTATCAGAAGAAAAATTTTGTTAACAATAACAATGAAACGAAACCCTCAACGTCGGCACAATTAGGGGTTTCTAGATCCAGGTCTGTGAGGAAATTGCAGAAGTACTCTTCTCGGCGGGCTAAA
Source organism: Fraxinus greggii (assembly GCA_903798315.1). NCBI lineage: Eukaryota > Viridiplantae > Streptophyta > Magnoliopsida > Lamiales > Oleaceae > Fraxinus > Fraxinus greggii. The sequence continues at coordinate 17,188 of CAIGRK010275638.1, read as the reverse complement.
ATGGCGGCCCGATCCTTCAAGATTAGGCTAAGCACCATTTATGAAGGATCTGTGGCATATGCTCCAGTTTACTGATTCTGCAAATTGATTTTTCGTATCTTAGCTTGTGAAAATGCCAAAAAAGTACACCCACAAAAGTAGGGAAAGGTATGGGTGCACTTATTTTTGTTTTATTTGGGATACTTTTGAAGAAACATTGTAAATATTTGTGAGACATTTTGATATAGAGATTACAATCAATTTCTGTGAATTGGAGTTTTTATTTCCGAAACCAATTGGATTTTTCCGTTAGGATTCTCTTTTCGTGAGTTAGAATTACTAATGTTATTTAACATCGTTGATACAAACTAGTACAGTAGTAAGTGACATTATTAAAATTAATTTTTTAATAAATTTTGATAAAAATTGATGAAATATGTGATTGAAAAGTTGTAGATTCCATTAGTATGTGACTAATATCAATTGTTAATTTTGACTTAAATTGAAATTTTAATCCGTATCAAACTGGAGCTAAATAAGAGTTTAAATTAAATAGTTCGAATAATTCCATTTTTAATTAAGCCCATGTTTCTCGCTAAACAAAAAGAATAGTTTTGAATAGTATTTTTAAGAGAGTGTTTGGTTAAAAAGAAGGAAAATATTTTGAATTTACGTGTGAATATTTTATTATGTGAATATATGGTTGAAAATGATCATGTAGCAAAAATTAAAATAAACTAAAGGCTATGAAACGATGGCTAAACTAATCTCAAGTGTCACTCAAGGGTCTCATTTCGACGTGACTTTCGAAAAGTTAAAAGTTATTTCAGAAATTAAAAAGATGGTTTTGAATATGTTTAAATAATATTCTAAAAATTTTTTGTTGATTAAAAGAACTTCTAGAAAGAATTGAACCACAAGTTTTGTATGATGCTATTTTGTTATCCTCTCGAAAAAGAGCGAGCGAGAGAGAAAATACCTTGTGCAAATAGAACTAGTTTTCATATGGTTTGAAGTCTCATTTTGTTTCAAGAGCATCCATCCCTATTACAAAATATAAATATGTAGTGTTTATATTTTGTTTCTATGTAGTCTTTACAGATGCAAATCACAAGTGGCAGTGAAGAACATTTTTAGCATAATACCACATGACATTTCATCATTAGATTGTTTTAAATACGTTCAATTTTTTTTTATCAGATCATCTGCAGCCACCTAAAATTATATCGTTGCTTATGTGAAATTTCTTTTGACAAAGTGGAAAAATTCATTTTAACTAGTTGCCTATCTTGGAGTCCAACTTGGGTTGGTGTGTAAACAATGCTTTCTTTGTTCTCTACTTATCAGACTTTAGATTGACATTAAATTTTAGTATTAAACTAGTTGTACACACTTGTTTGATTGTCACAATTTGTGACATTGATTGTTGAGATCAATGTCTAAAAAAAGTCATCTCACAAGAATGTTAACCTTAATGTAAAACTTAATGTGCATGTAACTCGATTGTAAATTTTATTATCTTCGGCTTTCCGAGTCTAATTTTTTTTTTCTTATGGATTATTTAAAGGGGCATGCATTAATTTTGATCTACACCAATTCAATAAAATCATATTCTCTCTGTCTCATAAATATATGCTCAGTTTCTTTTTTCATCTGTCAAATTATAGGTCAATTTCTTATTGAAAGTATAGATATTATTTAGTTTTCTAATATGTCCATATTTAATATATCTTGTTATCAACAAATAGTATAAATTAATCCTTTTTTAAAACCATTTTTTAATGTAGGGGTATATTTAGAAAAATATTTAAGAAAATTGTAGGAGTATATTTGGAAAAATGTTAAAAAAAAAATTATATTTCCAGCTAGCTATGTCAACGAGCCGAAATTCGAAATTCGGCCTCCATTCAAGCAAAAAAGGTACCAACTTTTTTTTTGGCCCAAGTTGGGCTGAGCTGAACAAAAGTTCGGCCAAAAACAAGGTGAGGCTCGACTTGAGCTTTCGGCTTGAGCCTTTACGGGCCAAGTCAGCTTAGAATTTTTTACTTTTTTTTTTCTCTTTCTTGTCAAGAGACATCCGCCTACACGTTGTGGGTAGCTTTTTATTTTACTTTTTTTCCTTCAGTTTTCTTTTTTTTTTTCATCGGGCTCGACTCGTCCGTGCTGGCTCTAGGCTCGATCCTTTGCCTCAAAAATGGGACTTGGCCCGAGCTTCGGCTCGGGCTTTTTCGGGCCGAGCCACAGACAGCCCGAGTCGATCAACCATTTTACCATCCCTATTTAGGCTCAAGCTTTTCCGGGCCGAGCCACGGGCAGCCCAAGTCGACAAGGCATTTGGCCATCCCTATTTCCAGCTATATATATTATATTTTCTTAATCTGTATAAAATTATTAAAAAAACATATTTTTATGTGATTGATGGAGGATTTACATTTACGAGCATGATCTCGTCTTATGAAACCGAACCTTACCTTTTCTAATGAAGTCATGTAGTAAAATAATTGTATATCACATGACTATTATGTCCATACTAGTTTTAATTTCAAACTTGAGCGGGTATTATAAAAATAATGCGAAATCTTATTAAAATTTTATTTTAATGTGTTCCAAAGATGAGCTAATTATTACTAATCAAATCCATAACTTGATCGAAATAAAAGACAAAAAGAGTTATTCAAAGTTTGGCTTCATAATGTTTTTGCTATTTTTTAATTGGGTAATTATCACATAACGTCATTACCTTTCTTTTTTTTTTTTTTAATTATATTTTTACCATTTACTACATCTTTGATCACGTAAGGTCATTTTCATCAAATTTCTCCATTAAGTGAAGGGTATTTTCGTCTTATAACATTTTGTTACCTCTTTATTCCTAAACCCATTTTCTTCTCTATTTTTGGTGGGTTTGACAATGATCGAACTACAAAATGAAGCAGGAAGAATATCAGTAGAAAAAAGCAAACATCATCAGATCATAGATAGAGATTGATAAAGAATTAAGACGCGAATAATGATTCACTGATTCGCGTTGATCTTCCACCTATGGCTAGCTCTCATTTATGAGAAACAACACTTCAAAAATTAGAGATGCATAAATCTCTGAAAATTGAGAATCTCGGCTACCCCTAGCCCAATTATAAGAAACCAAATATCTTTAAAATTTGTATAAAAAATAAATCGTTAAATTACAATCTCCAGAATACATGTAAATCAAAGGGGAGTACAAAATGAATCTTGAACTCAATTCAACAACATATCCAAACTAAAAGAAGCAATTCGTTTCCCCACCAAATCGAAAGAATCAGTTCCAAAATCTCTAATTTGAGCGATACGGCTACTCCCCACCAACAAGTGAAAGCAATCCATCTTCGACTGCCTCACTTTCGTCCAAGAACAAGTCCTCGAAATCGCGTGAATACTGATCAGATCAGACTCAATCACTCAAACCCATTTTCTTTCTATCAGTAGATTCGATCACTCAAGTTGTCAAGGAACATAAGAAATTAAAGGTTATTTTTCAGAGGAAAAAACAGAGGGAGGAGAAAATGGGTTCAGATAATTCGTTTGGAAACTTTATGACGTGCCCACACAAGATTTTTCTAAATTTATGTGTGACTAAAAATAAGTTATGAGAAAAATGTATTTTTGAAAAAATGAAATCCAAAGAGTGACTAAAGTACCTCAATTTTGGACAATTCACTCCATTAGGCAATAAATGCACTCTGTCTATTTAAATGAAATTGGCAAATGAAAGTCTGTCATGACCATTAATTTCGTCGATAATGGCATGGAAGAAAATCAATAGCATGCAAATAAATTTTACAACTACGATCCTGTAATACACATTCTTTTAAAAAAAAATTTAAACTCATTTCTAATCATAGATTCTTTTAATAAAAAAATACTTTTATACATGAAGTCATAATCTTTTCTACTTTTTAATCATTAAACATCACTTTTCACAATATACATTCTTAAAAAATTTACATCAAATCGACCCTGCAATTACGAGCACCACATTTAAGATTAGGCTAAGCACTATTTATGAAGGATCTGTGGCATATGCTCCAGTTTACTGATTCTGCAGATTAATTTTTCGTATCTTAGCTTGTGAAAAAGCCAAAAAAATACACCCACACAAATAGGGAAAGGTATGAGAGCACATATTTTTGTTTTATTTGGGATTCTTTTGAGGAAAGATTCTGTCTGTAAATATTTGTGTGACATTTTGATATAGAGATTACAATCAATTTGTGTGAATTGGAGTTTTTTCTATTTCCGAAACCGATTGGATTTTTCCGTGAGTTATCCTTTTTGAATGACTAATGTTATCTAAGACCGTAGATTCTGTCTGTAAATATTTGTATGACTAATTTTTAATAGATTTTGACAAAAAATGATAAATTATCTGGTTGAAAAATTATAGATTTCATTAATATATGATAAATATTAATTGTTAACTTTGACTTAAATTAAAATTCAAATTTCAATCCTTATCAAATTGGAGCTAAATGAGAGTTTGAATTAAATAGTTCATATATTTCCACCTTTTTACTTAAGTCCATGTTTGATTCCCGATAAATAGAGAGAGAGAGAGAGAGAGAGAGAGAATTTTGAATATAATTTTTAAGAGAATGTGTGATTAAAAAGTGGGGAAATATTTTGAGTTTACGTATGACTATTTTATTGTGTGAATATATGATTGAAAATGATTATGTAACAAAAATTAAAATAAATTAAGGGATGTCAAACAATGACTAAAATAATTACTTGAGGGTCTCGTTTGACATGACTTTTGAAAATGGTTATTAGCACAAAATGTTTCTACATTTGGAGTTTAGTGTGCAAAATGTTCTTACGTTTCAATTTTTGTATTTTCACACATATTTTCATGTTTCACAGTGGAAATCGTCATTTTCATTCATTTTCTCAATAAAATGACAAGTATCCCCTCCTATTTAAATAAAAGAAAAGAAAAAAAAATAAAGAATAAATTGCAACCATTTTATCGAATTTTTCATTTTACCGCCACTTTCACTCGCCGGAAACACCTTAGCCACCTGAAACTAGCACCACCACCATATAACCATCCATCTTGCTGTCACAACGCACTAACCTGCTCACCCACCGTCTCCGTAATTTTCAACGAATCCTTATATACAGTTCATTCAACAAAACCATTCCAAATTCCCACATCAGTCATCACCTTCAAACTTGGAATTCGAATCTCAAGTCTAGCACCCACACGCAGTAACTCATAGCTGAAATTGAATAATTGGTTGTGTAATTGATACAATTGGCAGTTTGCCCATGGATGTTTGTGTCTCATTTTGAATTCCCCTAGGTGAATTGGATGATTGCAACAGGCAGAACCCATCAATTTTGTGACAATTCTTCCCCAGTGGAACGGCGTGGGAGATGCTAAACGGTGTGGAAGGTTCTCCAGGTAGGCAAAACTCGTCTTCCCCAATAGAATGGTGTGGGAGATGCTGTCACAAAGACACATAAGCTGCAATACCAGAGGCACCCCCTGTGGTGAAAGTCACACTCACAGTTCCACAATACTGGCGACGTCAATAGCCCATTCTATGAAAACATCAGATATTAAGGTTGTCCATCTTTGACAGTGATTTCATTTACGAGGTTGCGAAATGGAGCCTCGAGGGCAGTTGAGTAACAAAAAAGGTTCACAACTTGAGGTAAAGGCAGGGTCTCAGTGTTCTCAGTATTGGGTGGTAGACCATGATCAGTGCTGTTAAAAGGAACCTCCACCAAATGTATTTGTGTAGTTTCGGTTGAAGCTGTTGAGTCCTTGGCAATGGTAGATTTGAGATAGTGAACATTTAAAGGGGTGCTAGCAATTGTTATGGTGAAGCCAAATCTTTGTTAGATTTGCTTAGCTAAGCCCAGAAAAGGTATTAAATGGCATTGTGCCATAAAAGGCAACATCACTATATGTTCATGTGAGCTTCCCATATCTTGTTTGGCGGTGGCAGCGGCGATTTGATGTCGACGGGATGGAGGGCTATATGGTGGTGGTGGTTTTTGGTGGCTAAGGTGACGGTTGAGTGGTGTTTCCAGCGAGTGAAAGTGGCGGTGGAAGAGAAAGTGGATGATTTTTGTTTTTGTTTTTTTTTTTTAAACTATTTATTTGTATTTTATTGAAAATTTTGGTAGTATGGGTGCAATTTCTTCTTTATTTTTCTTTTCTTTTCATTTTTTATTTAAATAGGAGGGTATAATTGTCATTTCATTGAGAAATTGAATGAAAAAAGACGATTTCCACATTGAAATGTGGAAATATACGTGAAAATGCAAAAAATTGAAACGTATGGACGTTTTGCACATTGAACTCCAAACGTAGAGATATTTTGTGCTAATAACCCTTTTGAAAAGTTAAAAAGTTATTTCAGAAATTAAAAAGCTATTTTTTAACATGTTTGAACAATATTCTAAAAAAATTTCAAAAGAGCTTCTAGAAAAAATTGAACCACAAATATGGTATGATGCTCTTTTGTTGTCCTCTCGGAAGAGAGAAAGATAATACCTTGTGCAAGTAGAACTAGTTTTCATATGGTTTCAAGTCTCATTTTGTTTCAAGAGCATCCATCCCTGTTACGAAATATATATATCTATAGCAAACCTTGGTTTAGAGAGAGATACTCTCAATTATAGTGAGAGAAAATCCCACTAGAGTGCCTTGATTTCTTTGAGTTTCTTCTTGTGTTTGGTATAATTTTTACCTCTCTTGGGTGGAAATTGAATTAAACATATTGTTCTTTGCTTGATTTTACTTAATCTTTTAGGTGGTATCGAATTTTTGCAGATCTGGTTATTTTCTTGCTTAGTTCGGTCAAAGTTTCTTCCAAGGTTCCAGTTCCAGCCAGCTTTGGAGGGTGGTCTATGTTACGCCTCACCTTCGAAGCTCAAGGAAAGAGTGTTACGTAGCAGGCCACATAGGCAGAGAGTCAACAAGAAAGTCAAGTAAAGACCCATGATGTCAAAACACGAAGAAGGCAAACAAGGCTGAAGTCTTTACACTGCAAGGACGAAGTCTAGGTTGAGGCACTACCTCAAAGACGAAGCTGCCTAAGAAAACAAAGAAAGGAGCTGAGGCTCCCCACTTAGAGGACTACTTCGAAGATTCTTCCGAGACTCTCAATTCATCCGAAGCTCGCAAGCTGATGCCGTTCTTTGTAAAAGATTAGAAGATCTCTCTAAAGTGATTGATGTAACACTTGTAATAAAGTTTGACAGTTTGTCAGCCTATTGTATAGAACGGCTGGCCCCTTATCAATGTATTAATTATATAAATAGACAGTGATGTGACGTCCCAATTAGGGAGATGAGGCCACGTGGTTGTGATCCTACGATCACCACGTCGGCCAGTGTAGTCTAAATAGGTTCTCCTTGTAACTTAAAGGGGTTGGTTTTTTGGATGATTGATTAAAAAAGAGAGACAGTCAAATATATTCAAATATACACTTGAACTCGAGAGAAAAATATGCAAACACTTGGGCTTGCTTTCTATCTTCTTTGTATGCTTAAGAGTTATAAATCTCGATATACAACACAATGATTTCAATGCACATTATATCTATCCTTCCACATATTTCCGTTTGTTATTACATAGATTAGTTTGAATNTAAATAGGTTCTCCTTGTAACTTAAAGGGGTTGGTTTTTTGGATGATTGATTAAAAAAGAGAGACAGTCAAATATATTCAAATATACACTTGAACTCGAGAGAAAAATATGCAAACACTTGGGCTTGCTTTCTATCTTCTTTGTATGCTTAAGAGTTATAAATCTCGATATACAACACAATGATTTCAATGCACATTATATCTATCCTTCCACATATTTCCGTTTGTTATTACATAGATTAGTTTGAATTCAACCAGGAGATCGTTATTAGCGCGATTGCTTTTGTCCCATCTGCCAGAGCTCGAACATTCTTGTCTCTCGCTGTAAAGTACCTACCGCGTCTATCTGCTCTTTGCTACCTCCATTATTGCGGTAGGGACGCGTTGGAATCGTACTTGATTTGGCGTGAGTGTGCCTGACATCTATTGACTCATTTTCGGGGGTCAACAGTCTCTTCTACTGTACCGACGGTTTGGGGTTTGGCTGCTCAGGACTGAAGCTTCGTGATAGTTTCAGCTTGGGTACAATTTGCAGTTTCAGTTTTGGAACGGGACAGAGGTTTGTTCACTTCAGCTCCGGGTCTTAGCAGTTTCTGTTTTCTATTTCTGGTTTCTACTCATTGCTGGCTACAAGGTTCCAGTTCAGTTATCAGCCTATTACTTGGGGTGGGTGGTCTGCCGTTTGAAGGTTTCTTGGTTACTTGGCCTTTTTGGCTACTTGGTTCTTACAGAATTTTCTAGGTTTTAGTGGCAGCCCCAGTTTTTGTTTCTACCTAGCCTAGTTTCGACCACATACTTGCTAGAGATAGGTGGTCAGCCGTCCGAAGCTTGGATACTTGGGTTCTACTGACTCAATGTTTCTGCGAGCCCCATTTTCTCACTTGTAGACAGCTTCATCCATCTCTCTGCTCAGCTTCTGGGTGTGGTTAGTTTGTGGAGTTGCTGGTGTTCGTTTCTACTGCTGGCGGGTCTATCTCTTAAGATAGCTTAGGAAATTTTCTGGGTTCTTCGGTTATATGCTTCAGCTTCAAATTATTGAATGTATTGTGTATCTATTGGTGGTGATTTAGTTCAATTTTAAAATAAGATTGAATTTAAATTTTTGGCAATTTGTGTTCATATGATCTGCCAATCCAGATTTTCAGCAGGATTTTTTTGGTCAATACGTGGATATTTTGTGTTAAATTCTGCAAATCAGATTGTAAGCAGGAAGGAAACTCATATGGCTGACGTGAAATCACCAAGTGCATCCATAACACTTGGTGATGAGGATACGGACTAAGCAAGCTCATGCGAGAAATCCCAGTCTACAACCACGGATGCTCTCTTTGAAAACAAAGTTGACAAAGCCCCATGGGTGAACTTATTCAAGGGTAATAAAAATTTTGGTGAAGGTATCAAATTGGAGGAATTTGTAAACCCATCGGATGTCGTAGAGTTAAGTGAAGATGATGCTGAAAATATTGAAAAAGAATGGGGCTACGGAATTGTTCGGTCTTTCACCGGTCGATTTTCGAGGTTCAACTATGTGCCTCTTGGAAGGTAAAATACCAATATCATGTGCACACGAGTGGGTGGTTGATATTCTTATTTGAGCCAGAAATGGATAGACTAAGTGTGTTACAAGGTGGCCTTTATTTTGTTTTTGGACGACCGTTGATGCTTAAAGAGATCCCTTGCTACTTTGAATTTGATTACAAGGGAGTGAGTACTATGCGAGTTTGGATCAATCTACCGAGATTGCCTTTGAAATTTTGGGGTGCAAACGCATTGGTTAAAATTGTCCCTAAAGTGGGGAAACCTACAACCACCGATAAGCTCACATCTACCAAAGAAAGACTATCTTATGGTTGTAACTATAGAAAGTAGGCTGGGAAAGTGTTGGACGGTAAAATTGCTACCGATCGTAAGAAGGATGCACAAATGGTTAACAAACAGGCTGATGTATCTAGAGAGGACACCAATGGACATCACCTAGAAGATGAACATGAATTTACAATTGTTACTAACAGGAAAAGGAAAAATCAGGTTAAGGGGCAGAAGATGGACGTACACGGACATTAGGCTGCGTGCACTCACGGATTGCAGCCTGTGTGCACACAGCAACAGCCTGCGTGAGCACACGGATAGTAGCCTGCATGCACACACTAACAGTAGCATGCGTGCACACCACTGCAGCCAGCATATACACAATGCGGGTAGACAGATTCAGCAGCCTTACGCACACATATTCAATAGACAATGTGTGCACATGTTGGACAGACAGCAGGCACACATGTGATACTGTCTGGGGACATATGGAAGACATGGACAGACAGTATGCATGACATGCAAGCTGTGGTAAAACAGGAAACACGGGAAAGGCAGTCAGCGAGTTTTAGTCTAGTTCACGTGCACATCAAACTGAAGTGGACACCTCCAAAGGTCAGCAAAACTTGTCGAGAAAATAGTTCAGTTAGTGAAAGTACAGGCAGATTGTATATGCCCGAAGTCAACCTCAGATTGCAATGGAAAACTGAAAATAAGGACTAAAATGCTTGGCAATAAAATGATCAAGAAGGTTGGCATGAGGGAACTCTCTTGTTATCTCATCATGAAGATCGCCTCTTGGAATATTAGGGGTTTGAACCTACCCCTGAAACAAAATGGAGTTCGGCAATTCATCAAAAAACATAATATTGATGTTTTGGGAGTTTTAGAGACGAAACTTGGGGAACCTAAATTGGGTCGTATTATACGAAATAAATTCAACGGGTTGTTGCAAGTTAACATTTTTTTTCACACATCAAGCTGGAAGAATTTTATTTTGTGGAATCCTTTCAATTTCTTTTTGGAGGTGGTGGATAGCACACCACAAGTCATCCATTGTATTGCTACTTGCAAGGTAACCTCATATACCTTTCATGTTAGTTTTGTTTATGCATTCAATACAATTATTACCCGGAGGTCACTTTGGAGTAGTATCATGAATTTGAATATCTCATTGCCTTGGTTGGTGCTTGGGGATTTCAATAATGTTTTGAAATTTGATGAAAAATGTAATGGTGTGGAGGTGACGACATATGAATTGAAGGACTTTGCTAACTGTTGCCTTCAAATGGGTCGCACGGATTTATGGTCCACAAGTTGTCTTTTACACTTGGACCAACAATTTTATGTAGAGTAAGCTTGATAGGACTATGGTGAATGAAATTTGGATGTAAAATGGTGCTCATTGTTGTGCCGATTTTTTGCCGTCAGGTTGGCTTTTCGATCATTCTCCGTGTATTGTCTCGGTTATGGAGTGGGAGGGGAGTAAAAAGAAGCCATTTAGATTCTTCAACATGTGGACCAACCATGAGGATTTTTTGGAAGTTATACTAAGGGGCTGGAATTTCATTGATGAAGAGACAAAACAATATGTATTTTGTAAGAAGTTGAAAATTTTGAAGGGAACATTGAAGGTGCTTAATGCTAAGCATTCTGAACACATATCTACTAGGGCCAACATTGTTAAGATTGAGTTAGAGGATGGTCAAAAAATGCTCCATGATCAGCCTACTAACCAACAATATCAACCTTTGGTGGCCGAGTTGAGGAAAAAAGAGTTTCTACTGTCAACAAGCTAAATGCAATTTTCTTATCAATAGCGATAAGTGTACAAAATTTTTCCATGCTATGGTGAAGTTTAACTCTAGGAAAAATTTTATTGCAAAATTTCTTAAAGAGGATGGGTGCTATATGACATCGCAAGATGAAGTTGCTCATGAGTTCATCCAATTCTATAGTTCTTTACTTGGTACAAGCTGTCCAAATTTGACCATTGAGCAGAATGTTTTAATGGAGGGTCCCATGGTGACTTTGGAGCAATGTGGTTCTCTTGTTCGGGATATTTCTAATCAAGAAGTTAATGAGGCACTCTTTGATATTGGTGGTGATAAGTCTCCCGGGCCGGATGGTCTCTCATCATTTTTTTCAAGAAAGCATGGGGGATTGTTAGAGTTGATTTTATTGAAACCATCAAAGAATTTTTTGCATCGGGTTCTCTCCTCAAACAAGTGAACCACACAGTTATTGCCTAGGTTCCAAAATCGAATCACACCACGATTGTTGGAGACTTTAGGCCTATTTTTTGTTGCAATATTTTTTACAAGGTTATTGAGAAGATCCTTGCATCTAGATTGATGCCTATTTTGGGAAGCATCATTGACCAAGTCCAATCCGTATTTGTTGAAGGAAGTAGTATGATAGAAAATATCCACCTTGCTCAAGAGCTCATGAGGCAATATAATCGCAAACGGGTTGCTCCAAAATGTCAACTTAAGGTTGATCTTCGCAAGGCGTATGATTCAGTTGATTGGGGCTTCTTAAAGCAAGTGCTTGAGGGGTTGTACTTTCCTACTAAATTTATCAGTTGGGTTATGGAATGTGTCACTACGCCCACTTATTCTGTGGCTTTGAATGGAAGCATACATGGGTTTTTTCAAAGGAAGGCTTACGGCAAAGTGAACCACTATCACCATTCTTGTTTGTATTATGTATTGAATATCTTTCAAGAATGCTTAAGGCAGCCACAAATGAGAGTGATTTTAGCTATCATCCCAATTGTGGTTCGTTGAAGATACACACTTAGCTTTTGCGGATGATCTAATGCTCGTGCAATGCGAGATGTCATCTCGGTGAAAATTTTGATGGATTGCTTAAACAACTTTGGGAATTTATCGGGATTAAGAATGAATAACCTTAAGTCCAGCTTATTTACAGCTAGAATACACGGGCAAAGGCTTAATGAAATCCAAGAACTTACTAATATTCCGAATGGCACAATGGCTTTTCGATATTTGGGCATTCCACTTGCGTCCGAAAAGCTTAAGGTCAGTTGCTTTGCTCCTTTTTTGGATAAAATTACAGCTTATATAAGTGCTTGGACGTGCTCTTCTTTGTCCTATGTGGGTAGAGCGGAATTGATTAGAGCGGTTCTTGAAGGAGTCGAATGTTTTTGGCTTTCTTTGCTACCTATTCCAGCTACAATTATTTCGAGGATCATAAGTCTTTGCCGTAACTTTCTTTGGGGTTCTAAAAAGCCTTTGCTTGCTTGGAGGGATGTTTGTTTACACAAAAAAGAAGGTTGTTTATGCTTTAGAGATATGAAAAACTGGAATTCAGTATTACTCGCCAAGTTACTGTGGATTATCCATCATAAGAAGGATACTTTGTGGATTTTTTGGGTAGATAAATTTTACCTAAAAGGAGCTAGTATTTGGGAGGTCTTGGCTAGGAAAGATCACTCACCATTCTTCAAAAAATTGTTGGAATTAAGGCACGCTTATAGACAAATTTTTGCACAAAATTAGGCCAGTGAGCCTAATTTGGACACGCTACAGCAGAATTTCAGCTAGAATTTCAGCTAGAATGCATGGATAAATAGGGAAAACGTTTGTGTTACAAAGGCCTATGATTTTTTTCGGCTGAAGGGAAATGTTAAGTGTTGGGAAACGGATGTTTGGAAGCATTTCATCAATCCAAAGCACTCATTTATGTTATGGTTGGGAGCTCAATCCAAGTTACTCAGTAAAGATAAACTGCATTACTTCGATATTGATCGAAATTACGTGTTTTGTGCTTCACACAAGTAGATATGTCATCACCTATTTTTTGAATGTCCATTTTCTTCGAGTGTTTGGAAGAGCATCAAGGTTTTTTTGGGCATTACAAGAGCCATGACTACCATGGCTAGTGTACTAAAGTGGATAAAGAAGGAGGCTAGAGGAACCTCATGGCGCAACAAAGCTAAAAGGATTGCTTTAGCTAGTTCTGTCTACTACATTTGGATGGATAGGAATAGAATGGTTTTTTAAAATTTGAAATCCCATGTTGAGAGTATTGTACTACGAATTAAAACACACGTATACAAAGTAATGTTCTCTTTGTATCCTAATGTTTTTATTTGTTATAAGTCTTTAGCGATTGGGTGATTTGTATTCTCTTTTGTTTCTTTGGTTTTGATTCTCTTTTGTTTAATTACTTGGATATACCCATAGTAGTTATATTTCCATTGTAACTTCATTTTTGCTTCATTCGGGTATGTCAGGATTATTTGTATATGATGGTTGATCAATATAATTCATTTTACCAATCAATATATATATATTTATATACACTGGCTGTTTGTATTTTGTTTCTATCTATTCTTGCTGGGAAATACATGTATCTTTACAAATGCAAATCACAAGTGGTGGTGGTTACATGATAATCCATCATTGGATTGTTTTAAACATTTTCATTTTTTATCAAATTATCTGCTGCCACCTCGAATTATGTCATTGCATATGTTACATTTCTTCTGGCAAAGTGATAAAATCCTTTTAACTAGTTGCCTGTCTTGGAGTCCAACTCGGATTGGTACATAGACAATGCTTTCTTTGTTCTCTACTTATTAGACTTTAGATTGGCATTAAATTTTAGGATTAAACTAGTTGTACACACTTGTTTGATTGTCAAAATTTATGACATTGATTGTTTAAATTATGTGTAGATCAATTTTTAAAAAAATGCCACCTCACAAGAATGTCAAACTTAATTTGCATGTAACTCGATTGTGAATTTTATTATATTCGGCATTTTGGGTCTAAATTTTAAAAAAAAATTCGTATGGATTATTTAAAGGGGCGTGCATTAATTTCAATCTCACCAATCCTGTTCTTGAAGAAAGAACCACCGCGAAGAAGGAATATTTAAAGGAAAAAAAACTTATCGCGAACCTTAGATCAGATACTCATAATGAGTTCTAGCCACCAAGGAACACATGGTGGAAATAAGCAACAAGAGGCCTCTGAAGAGGAGGTCCTCCGCACAAATGTGAACATGCGTCGACCCCACTACCAACACAGGCGATGCAGTACAACAGCGCGCTTGGTTAGAGAGGTGGAGAAATGGCTGCAAACATGAGAAACATGGCCCAGTAAAATGCTTCCATGCAGCAGCTACTCATGCAAATGCACCAGCAAGCTGGATCTCAGGCACCTCGACGCGGAATGTTTCCCCAAGAAGGTGAGGAAAACAACACAGCAGCATACCCTCAAATGCATGGCATGGGTGACGACCCAGTGGAGATGAAGGGGAAAGTAGATACCTCCACCAACTACGTTACAAGCCGACCCGGTGATAACCTACCACATGAGGGAAACTTTCCACCAGAATACACTCAAGAGCATGAACCTCAGAGGTCCAACAGTGTCTTTGAACGGATTGGACCTTATAGGCCTAGAAATAGGCCCCATCAACCATCCCTAATCAAAGAGAGCCAGAACAGTTCCGAGGATATGAACCTCGGGAAATACCACCTCCACCTAGAAATAAGCGAGAGAGGAAGAACGAGGCAAACATAAGAAATCAGGTACGGACGTCACAACCCCCTCGTTATTAGGTAGGAGAAAATGACTCCGATGGCCTATGCAGATCATTTGAAATGGATGATGATGATGATGAAAGCTTTCCTTTCTCCTAAGAATTGAGAAGCGCCCTGGTCCCCAATCACTTCGTCTCCCAAATATACCCGAGTACGAAGGGAAAGGTGATCCAGTAAAGCACCTCAACAGTTACAAGACCCAAATGTCCCTACGATTAGCTTCGCCGCACTAAAGTGCAGAGTTTTTCATTTCACACTTACATGATTTGCGAAAATTTAGTACCCCAGCCGGCAGCATCCGAAGTTGACAAGACCTCAAAAAGGTCTTTCTAAAACAATACCAGTCTAGTAAAGAGGGAAAAACTCTATCTAAAGACTGTAAGACATGATGCAATAGGCAGGTGAAACCTTGAAAAGCTACTTGGCTTGTTTCACGAATGAAATAACCTATTGCAAATAGGTCATGGATAGGGAGCCTCTCTCTGCCTTAATGGGAGGCCTTAACATGAACACCTTATTCTAGAGGGACGTACGAAATATGAATCCCACTTCTTATGATGCTTTGGTGGAAATGATGAGAAGCGAGATCGTTAATGAGGAGCTGATTGATCACCGCAATAAAACCTCGCTGGGACTCCACTACCTCAAAGACAGCAGAGAGGCCCTGTGTCACACCTGGTAGACCAGCAATAGACCCAAGTGGGGCACACATTAGCCCCCACCTTAGGCCAAACGTAACCACAGCCACGTTAAACGCAGTACAATCTTAGGCATATGAAGAGGCTGGACCTGAGGCTCATAGGCAAGCAAACCCATCCAGAGGAAGAGGCAGGGGGAGAAACATGCAACCGCGAGATAGACAATACTGCACGTATCATCGAACCAATAGCCTCAGCAATGAGAAGTACTTGTCCAGGTCGTATCATGAAGAACCAACAGGCCCCCGAATTGAGGGTAGAAATACTCGTCAAACACCAAGAGGGGAACCCCAGCATAGGCAAGAGAGAGAGCCTAGACATAACGAGGAGAGGCGATAATGCATAAATGAATCACCTCGGCGGGAGTACGAGAAAGACAAGAACAGGGCAAGAGGGTAGAGGCCCCGGAGGAAACCCCCAGCAAATGCTGATAACATTCCCATCAAAGAAATCGACACGTCATTGGTGGTCCGCATATAGAAAGAGACACCAAGAACGCCTTGAGGAACTATGCAAGAGAAGCGAAAGACCCTCCCATGGTGACCTATTTGATTAATAGCACTAGCTGGGTTCCTGGGACTGCTCCACCGATAACTTTCTCTCCAACGGACATTGTAGGAGTTCATTATCCACACTGTGACGAACATGTGGTTCAAGCCGTCATAGCCAAAAATGGGTTGAGATGCATGTTGGTGGACAATGGGAGTTTAGTTAATATCCTGTTTGGAACCACTTTTGATAAAATGACGGTGGACCACAAGCTTACCCATATGACCTTACCCTATACGGTTTTACTAGTGATAGCATCGTCCCCAGAGGAAGGATTACATTGGCAGTAGAAATGGGGAAGCCCCCATATAAAGCCCATCACTTTATGGAGTTCCTCATCATAGACCATAGCTCTGCATACCATGGAGTATTGGGACGATCCACATTAAAAGAACTAGAGTCTGTGACATCCATACATCACTTATGTATAAAGTTTCCCACTAAGGAAGGAATTGCCACAGTACGGGGAGATCAGACGGGATCTAGGGAATGCTACCTCAGCTTCTTAAGGAAATCTGCAGGGTGAATATGGTTTTGGTGGATACTGAAATGATTAATGCACCTGAAGAAGGTCCTAACCCTGAATAAGGGAAATATGTCAACATGATAGATGCCCCTGAAGAAGGGGTCATCGAAGTGGATTTGGACTCTAGGGTCGCATAATCAAACTTATAGGCGACCCCAGTTGAGGAGCTTGAATTTTTCCCCGTGGATTCACTTGACCCCACGAGGGTGTTACAAATAGGAAAGGAGCTTGAATCAAGAGAAAAAACTAAGCTTAATGACTTTCTACTTGACAACTTGGATAAATTCCCATGGAGGCACGATGATATGGTAGGCATTTGTTAGCCCAAGAGTAACTAACCAAGAGGGGGATGAATTGGTTTTTAAAACTTTTTCGAAGAATTAATCTAAATTCAAACAAGTAAA
>CAIGRK010275594.1:0-12193 GCA_903798315.1 Fraxinus greggii | reverse complement strand
GAACTTCAAATAGCTCAAATAGAGCAAATACTTCAAAATTGGACTATCTCATAGGTAGATAAAAGTTCTATCTATGAGATAGGAAAATTTGATTTCACTCAAAATTATGTTATCAAAACTTTGGGGCAAACTATTCCAATCAAACATCAAACTGTTTCAATTAATCTGTTCTCAAAAGAAGCTATACAAGTTCACATGAATAAATTTAAATATCTTCATGTTGGATTTGTTCAAATTACAGTCAAACCTTAGTTTAGACTTGGAAACATCTAACGGTGATACTTTTCAAACTATTCATCCTCTTATGCAAGCAATTATGGTTTCCCAAGAAAATACTGAAATTCTTGCATCTCCACTCAAAAAATATCTAGCGAATAGTCAGATGATTCTGAAATAATAACTAAAGATATCAAGAATATTCAAGTTCAGAACAATTATAAAAAAATTGTTCTTCAATCTATGTGTTCTCAGTTAAAAAGAATTGAATTAAATTCTAATATTGAGAAAAAAATTTCAAAACTTGATTATGAAAAATCTATTTCAAAATCTTTAAAGAAAAAATCCATGTCAATGTTTTATTCTAATCTCATCCTTTAAATGTGATTCCTCAACTTGGAAAATTAGNTAAAAAGAATTGAATTAAATTCTAATATTGAGAAAAAAATTTCAAAACTTGATTATGAAAAATCTATTTCAAAATCTTTAAAGAAAAAATCCATGTCAATGTTTTATTCTAATCTCATCCTTTAAATGTGATTCCTCAACTTGGAAAATTAGATAATGAGACTCAAGTATTAAGAGATCTTGTAACTCAATTATCTAAATTATCATATTTTTCTCCTTCAAAAAATATCAATACAATTGATGAAATGGAATCTCAAGTTATTGAAAATAAAATGAAAATTTTTATATTAATAAATTAAAATGTTCATATTCAAAAGTTCATCCGTATTATTCTCAAAATATTGCACCCAATTTACTTTTTGAAGAAAAAGCACAACCTTCAATGACTTTTGATGGAAAATATGTGGTCGAATGGAATATTGACGGCCTAACAAAATATCAAATTGTTCGAAAAATTAATATTATGTCTATGTGTTGGAAACATATAGATCAACAAATGTTGATCAAAAAGCTGCTACCATAAATCTATTATTAGGATTTATGGGTCAACTTAAAAATTGGTGGGGAAATTATCTTAGCCAAGATGAAAGGCAAGAGATAATGAACTCTCAAAATGGTGAAATTGGAGATAATGACAGTTTCAATACTCTTATTTATTGTATTATCAAACATTTTATTGGAGTACATACCGATGTAATAAATCTACATTCCAAAATTTTTACGAATCTTAAATATTCAAAACTTCATGATTTTCGATGGTATAAAGACATGTTTTTATCACATCTCTTTCTCCGAGAAGATTGCGATCAATCTTATTAGAAATAAAGATTAATATTTGGACTTCCTAAACTCTTTACAGAAAGAGTTAGAAGTTCTATAAGAAGCCAAAATCAAGAAAATATTCCATATGATTAACTTAGATATGGAGAAATTATTCATTTTGTCAATAAAGAAGGTCTGCACTTTGCAATGATCTAAAACTTAAAAGCCAAATTAAAATTAGAAAGATCTAAAAATCGTAAAGAACTCAAATTATTTTGTGAACAATATGACCCTGAGAAAATAATTCTTCCTTCTTCAACAGTGAAAAGAAAAGATTTCACTTCTTACAAAAGAAGAAAGTATTTTCAAAAGGACAAGAATTTTCAAAAACCTTCTTATTCAAAAATTATTTTAAAAAACAATTTTCAAAGAAAATGTTTTCAAAAAACCCTAATGTCGCTTGCAGGAAATGCAAGCAAATGGGACATTATTCCAATAAATGTCCTATGAAAAATAAGATTAAGCATGTGTTTGCCCCCCCCATTTTTTAGGAAGAATTAGTTTTTGAATAGTGATTGATGGGAGAATGTATGGTGAAAANAATTCTTCCTTCTTCAACAGTGAAAAGAAAAGATTTCACTTCTTACAAAAGAAGAAAGTATTTTCAAAAGGACAAGAATTTTCAAAAACCTTCTTATTCAAAAATTATTTTAAAAAACAATTTTCAAAGAAAATGTTTTCAAAAAACCCTAATGTCGCTTGCAGGAAATGCAAGCAAATGGGACATTATTCCAATAAATGTCCTATGAAAAATAAGATTAAGCATGTGTTTGCCCCCCCCATTTTTTAGGAAGAATTAGTTTTTGAATAGTGATTGATGGGAGAATGTATGGTGAAAAAGTGATAAAAAATTTTAGATTTGTGTGTAATATTATTTTATTTGGAGAATATGTGGTTGAAAATGAGTACTGTAAAAAAATGAATAGGAAAAAAAGAGAAAGAAGGAGGCTCAAACATGGGCTAATAATCTTCAAATAGATGAAGATATTAAGCTTCAACTTCTCAATCTTATCAATTCTTTAGAAGAAGAAAATTCTTGTGATTCTGAAATAGAAATGGTTTATCAACATCAAGAAGATTATGATATTAAGACTAGCTCTAGTTTATCCACCTCCTCTTCAAATCAATCTAAAGAAATTTGTGGTTGTAAAACTATAAATGTTCTTACTCAAGAAGTTACTTATTCAGGAAATAGTTGAGAAAATTAAAAATCATCAACTAAAGAAAAAGTTCAAATCACTTATTCCTTCAAAATCTTATGAATTTGATGATCCTCATTGTATTAAAAACATCATGTGTAGATTCAAATCTGAATCCAGGTTAGGGGAGAGGGACAAGAGAAGTAGATGTTGGTGGAAACAATGAATTTATTGATTTGATAATTTTGAAATTACAATATGAAAATTAAAACTCGAAATTGAAAATTATAATTTGAAAAGATTTTTTGAAAAAAGATTAAAATTTACAAGGATAATTTAAAAACTTTCTTGATGTGTACTATCTCCCGCTCTATTACACTTGAGAAAATCTTCCATCTTGACTCTTCTTTTATACTTAAAATCTTGAGCATGGACTTGAAATCGATTTAATCTTGATGAAGGAAAAGACAGTCACTTGTCTTTGTCTTCCAACCATTTTGAAAATTAGTTGATTTTAATAAAAGTTGATGAAATGTGTGGTTGAAAAGTTGTGAGTCCCAAAAAATATGTGGTTAAAATTAGTTATTGACTTTGATTTCCTTTAAAATCTGAATTTTAATTTCTACCAAATAGGGGCTATATATCATAGCATTGATGGTTACCTTCTTTTAGAGATTTCACGTCTAACCTATCTAGCATCTAACATAAACAACTATAGTGTTTTTCTTTTTGAGCAATCACCAATGAACAAGGAATTGCTTAAGTTCAGCATGTTAAATGAATTACTCTAGAGATAGTTTCACATGTTCAATTCTATTAATTTAACAACTACCACAAACAAGTTATTCCACTAGCAGTTTGCAAATTATGCAGTTGGATGTGCAACATACAAGTTGTCATTTTACCCAGATAAAGCTGGTTATTTCATTCCCATACATGGCAAGCTGTGCCTAAGAGTCAATTTAGAACTGTTGCATCAAACACATTCCCTTTGTTTCCGACACTAATCCATAAAATATACCATGGTCTCCCACTCTCTCCATTTTGGGATATGGGGCTCGTAGCTGGAAGCTTTTCTCCTACTTTTTTCTGCTCGTTGGTGTGTGCTTGCGTTGAACAACAGTTTGCCACATTTTTACCCTCCTTGATTTGGTGTTTTTGTATGGTGTGTTGGGAACAATGTAGAGAAAAAGTAATCCGAGTGTTGATTAATGATGGTAACACTAATTTTAGATTTTTGTTATTCTCTGGTCGGGACGGATAACTGGTGAACATTAGCTGTAGGGAAACTGTGAATAGTGAAAATTATAATAAATTGTGCCCTTTTTTCGTACGTGGAGGAAACTGGCAAAGGTGACAAATTGGTTTAAAAGTCTTTCTTTGCCTTAAAATCTAATCCAAGTAAAAAACGAAGCATTTCATTTGAGACCTAGGTTGAACATTTTCCTGTGTATTATTGTTTGCTCATTGCATTGTGTGTTGCTTTATTATGGGGTGCCTTGTGGCTTGTGTAATGCATGTTCTTGCTTTGCCTTCTGCCCTTTCTTTGTGCACTTCTTTTTGGTTGGATTATCGTTTTGATTTGTGAATGTTTTTGGTTAATATTTGTTTCTTATCCATTGTTTCTGCAGCTGGCATTGGCAGCTTTGCGGAGGTCTTGTGATGTGCATAAATTTATTGACTTCGAGAGGTTTGAATACATTCAATGAATTAATTATTTACAGGTCAAATTCCATTTCCTGTACGGAATAACTGTAAATAAACCTTGTCCAGATACCTGAAAAGCCTGCTATCGAGGCAGAATCCTGCTTATCCCATTTCTGAGTTCAACATTTCCTTGAATGCCATTGATACTATGGTATAATTATTTCCTATTACATTATATGTAATTCTAACACTATGTAACCAGTTGTGGTGGTCCATTAATTGCTGAAGTTTTCGAGATACTTGTACAGATAAATAACCTTGAGACGCCTACTTCCAAAGAAGTAAAGCATATCGATAGGAAACTCAAATCATGTTTGGATCCAAGTTCACATGACAAGTACTTCCCATGAACCTTACCTTTTATACTTGGATGGATTTTGTTTCTCTCATGTAAAGTGCATTTTGTTGATACAGGAGTAAGAAACGAAAGCACAGATCTAAAGAGGGTTCAAATGAAATGCAATGATGTCTTTATCCTGACTCAAGTCTCTGATCTTATTCCTTGTGCTTGTGTCGACCTCTCTTCATTTTGGCAACGCTCATTTCAGAGTTGGTTAAAGTATTGAAGTCTCCTATGGCCAAAAATAAAAGCTTTCGTTATTGTTTTTGCTTCAACCCCCAAGTTAACCAGAGCAAGTTGGAGATTTCACTACAATTTGTTGCATTTTGTTTGCTGAGGGAACCTCTTCCATGAAATGTTAGTGTGCTGGGGTATTGCCTAAAATGTCACAATAGTTTCAATTGGCTCCAACGTTACAAATTTTTATTCTAGTGCATTTTTAAGTATTTTTTTTACACCGAAGAATTATTTCATGGGAAAATTATATAACTAAAACGGCTTCAAAATATAATTTCAAAAAGAAACTTGTGAAAAATTTCAAAAATGAGGTAGTTACATTTTGTGACCCATAAATTTTTATGACCAATAATAAATTAAACATGTCTTGGTCATAATAGTACACACTTGATCACGGTCACACTAGTTGCAAATCATACAAGGTTACAGTTATGGAGATACAATTTGTAGATTATAATTACATATTTAGTAGCAAATCAAATTGTCTCAAATTATTTCATCTTGATGTTAATACATCCATCGTTGAAAATTCAAATGGACGTGGGATGTAAAGTGTTTTGCAAATTACCTAATTAACTAGTCACAAGTTTTCATCTCATCCACCATTCTCCAACACACTTCATCACCGTTGATACCATTTAAATTGTTGTCGTCATTTCAAATCTACAACCTACCATCACCTCTGCTTAAAATCACCACAGCACCTCAAATCTACCACCACCACCTTAAATCTAACAAAAAAATCATTAGATTTACTCCTAGTTAGCTCCTTCAACCTTCAGTCTGCCTTTTCAAACTAGCACCATAACGAGATTGAGGAAAGTAATAAGAGTTGAGGCTTGAAGAACAATAAAACCTTGAAAAGCAAAGCTCGTATCCGTCTTCGGCAACCACAGTGGAAGAGTGGGAGTTGGCTAGCGAGGAGATAATGGCAAGGGTGGAGAGTCATGGGATGGTCATGAAGGTGGCCATTGAATGGATCCGATCAATGGATTGATAGGAATTGGGAGAAAGGCTAGGGCTTTGTAGGCTAAGCTCATGTTGTAGTTGATGGTTCCTTCATAGTGGTGGTGCTTTTGACCACCAAAAGCCCGATCATGGGAAAAGAAGTCTAAGGTGGGTGAGTCGAAATTGGGTACGCGAGGGAAATTTAAGTGACGTTGAGCTTAAGCGGTTACGATGGTGAAATCGAACTCGTCAAAGGGGATAATTGACAGGTCTCGGATCACATATCGAAGTAACGAATCTCATCGACGACAATTGCAGTGATACAAAGGAGAATCAAGAAGTAAGGAAATGAGGATAACATGATTCGACTAGGGTTTATTATTGATTCATTGTTGCGGTTGAGTGGCGGTAGCGGACGACACGAGCAACGGTGGGGTCTTGGGCGGACAGGGATGGTTTTCTAGGGAGAGAATTCTGCTAGAGAGAGAGTTCTACACTTAGGTGTGTGTGGAATACGGTGGGGATGGAGTGCACCTGATTTTTGAAAGAGAAGTGTTAATACCTAATTTTTGAAATGAATAGTTAAAAAATAGGTTTTTGTGTAATTTCCTCTTATTTCAATCTCTAGTCAAAAAGTAGGATTATATACTTAAAAAATAAAAAATAAATGAAAAAGGGAATTGTTATAAAATTATTGGAATAAGAAAAAAAATATGAGAGAGAGAGAGAGAGAGTTGAGTGAGTTGAGTGTTTATATGTATTTTATTAAGAATCAAATGCCCTATATTTATACTGCTCAAAATGAGAGTTACAATCTGAATAGAATAAACTCTTCTGGAGTAAATATAATTTATTTAATAGTCTGGTAATACTAAATATACATCAATAAATTTCTCTTAATTTTACAGTACTCTCTATTTGATGATTATTTGCGCAATAATCGTCTCATAAAAAAACATAGTTGGACAGAATTCAGTGCAAAAAAATACCAAATGAAGAAAAAAAATATAAATAATTATAACAACTTCAGAATAATAAAAGTCGCATTGTTGGAACCTTGTCAAGAAAAATAAATGGGACACAACTTGAGCAAAGGAATGATATTCATGTATCAAACCATCAAGACCTTGTTCAATATTACAATTCTGGTGAAATAGTTTATGTTGTCTTGTAATCGCCTCAATCAATATCATCTTCATATAAGATATTTATCTATTATTGTTTGACTTTAGCCAGCTTGATGGTTAGTTGAAAAACATATTGTGTTGTTGCTCTATTCGGCAATCATACACAATTCTTAACACATAAAAGTATTATTTTGATGATAAATATCATATATGTTAAAGACGTTTATTACACAAAAAATATGTCTTATTAAAACCTTCTTAGGAAAACCATATGACGGGATCCTAATGAAGGAAAAAAATGCATTATTCATTGAATATGTTACAAAAGGTGTCTTGTTAAAAATCTTGTCGAAAAAATCAATGAGACAAAACTTTGATAAAGAGAAAAAATAGTATAACGCGTATTTACTCTCTTCACAATAGTATCGCTTGAATATATGTTTTAGGCGTATTAAATCTTTCAGTAAAAGTATTTAATAGTCATTCCATATGAGTGACTATACCCAATTTATTATAAGCATATGGAATTTCTTTTATTGTCAAGATAACAAGATATAGACTTGTAATTGTACCAATCATAGAATAATTTATCGATTTATACGAGTCTTTACAAAATTCATTATGTTGAGAGTCATACATTACATGTTGCGATTTCATTTTTCTTATTTACGTTTTGTATAAGTATACACTTTTAGGTATTCGAACTGCAGGTCTAGAAACTTTTGATTTCTATAGTAAATTCAATTTTGATAAAATTAAATTCTTTTATTTAGCCAATCATTATTTCAATCGATATATTCCAATGAATTTATTTTGATGTCACATCTATTAATAATATGAATCGGTATTGTCGATAGCTTTTTCTTTTCTTTTCGATTCTATTTCCTTTTTAACATAACTCAATAAGATATCTCCATTTTCAATATTTCAAGTACTTGAACCCGTTCTGAAATTTTATAATTAGTTATATTTATATACTCTCTAAAATTATACGTCTTCTAATCGGGACCATCTTTCTTATTTGCTCCTTTTTTGAGAGTTTTTTTCCTTTTGAATCGAATGTCACAATACCTTAAGCGTATCATTTATATAATGCTAATATTTTATCATTCTAAGGCAATAATACGCGATGAAGCATCTATAACTAGTATATGATATTTTAATCTCTTATACATTAGCAAATGCATATTGCAATTAAGTTATCTTTTCAGATTGTTAAGTGCGAAGCTATAGATAACACAATATGATGCATTATGCATTATTTTCAGCTACTAATTTCTCTCCCTATACTTAAAAAAAGTTCAATCAGATAATAGTTAGCAAACTGCATTATGAAATAATATCCATTAAAGCTTAAGACTAGACTTTTTTAGTATTATTTAATGTCTATCTCAATGCATTATGGTGGATCAATTGTTTATATATTCCACTAATCGAAATATTAGATGGAAACGTTAGGCTGTAACCATAAGCCAAATATAGAGGGGAGAATTTTGATATTTACATAATCCTATAAGTTTTGCTACATATAAAATAGCATTTCCTAGACACAATTGAGAAACACTTTATTCTCAATAGTGGTTATTTAGTAATTAAGTCGAGGCATTTAACCAATTATAGTGTTAAACCATTTATCTCTATCTCAAATAACATTTTTTTAAAAGTTGAGATTTAAGCTCACTAAGATTAACAAAAGATACACCATCTTAATTGTATTATTTTAAAAATTATGTTCATAATTTAAAATTCGAACAAGTATCTCGCAAACTTCAAATGCGAAAACCATGCAATCATCTAGTAATTTACGGTACATGAAGCTGGTAATGATGATGTATTCTAATTTCTCGTAAACCATTGTCATTACAATGACTTCATATTTTGACATATGGAAGGTCAAATCCAGAAAATAAGTCTTCAATTACTAGTACTAATTAATATGCTTTCCTTCAGGGATAAGTGTTAATTTATAGAATTTGCATGTGCATCATATCTCTTCATTAAATGATTTGATAATATTCTTCTAAAGAATTGATGTATATAATTAAGGCTAACTATTGCTGTATCGAAATCCTGCTTCTTGAGGAGCAATAATTGATATCTGCTAAATTATATATATACACACAAAAAAAATAGCAATCCAATATCATATCGTTTGATTTGAACTTCTTTAGGAAAACAATATTATACTAAAGTCACACATCTTCAGGAACTACGTCGTATTTATATTCATGAAATTTTGCTTCCTCATGAGCATTATCACATATTTAAATTAAATATTAATTTGTATAATATTGTTCTTCAGGACGAATACAATATTCTTTTATAATATTAATTTATATAAAGTGCCTTTCTTCAGGAAAAATATAATGTTTTAGTTCTTTTGCAGTAACTACATAATTTTTTGCTAGAATATTGATATAATATAAATTTTGAAGGTCAAATCCAGAAAATAAGTCTTCAATTACTAGTACTAATTAATATGCTTTCCTTCAGGGATAAGTGTTAATTTATAGAATTTGCATGTGCATCATATCTCTTCATTAAATGAGATAATGTGATATTATTTGATAATCATGCCTTCTTTGAAAATATTCTTCTAAAGAATTGATGTATATAATTAAGGCTAACTATTGCTGTATCGAAATCCTGCTTCTTGAGGAGCAATAATTGATATCTGCTAAATTATATATATACACTCAAAAAAAATAACAATCCAATATCATATCGTTTGATTTGAACTTCTTCAGGAAAACAAAGAGAAATATTCTTCTAGAACAATATTACACTAAAGTCACACTTCTTCAGGAACTACGTCGTATTTATATTCATGAAATTTTGCTTCCTCATGAGCATTATCACATATTTAAATTAAATATTAATTTGTCTAATATTGTTCTTCAGGACGAACACAATATTCTTTTATAATATTAATTTATATAAAGTGCCTTTCTTCAGGAAAAATATAATGTTTTAGTTCTTTTGCAGTAACTACATAATTTTTTGCTAGAATATTGATATAATATAAATTTATGCTCCTCCAGGAGCATTTATATAATTAAATTAATAAATTTGAAAAACTTCTTAAATTATGAGATCTCATAAAAGGAGTTCTTCGGGAGCAAGTAATAATTTATTGTAATATTAATGTAATATGAAGTTTTAATATATCTAAATCTTGGGTTCTCAAAAAACAACATATTCTTCAAGAATATTCGTAAGTATATAATTGTGATTCTTCAATAGTCACACCATCATTGAATATTGTGCACTATTTAAAATAAAGTAATAATATTATATTATTCGAGAATATTAAAATTTATAAAGTTGAGCTTTTAGGAGCTATAATACCATAATGTATGATCATATAAATATATGATTTTTCAAGAGCATTAAAATCATTAATCAAAAGACTTAAATAGATCTATATATTTAATTCAAATTTGGCTATTGTTCATGTAGTGATTTCTCAAGAATGATCCATTTTATTGTGATATTAATCATCGGGTTTGAAAAAAAATGAGTTGTGAACCTGTTATCCAAAATTTAGGATAATCAGACAATAAAGTGTTGAGATATCAACGTTTGATCACAGCTGCATAGGCTGTCCAGATTTCCCGAATTTTCTGCGTTGTTGATTTTGAATTTTCTCTCGATTTAGTGAGCTCCCTTTTTTTAAAAAAAACAAAACTATATTATATTATACTATTGTTTCTTCAAGAGCAGTATGTCAATGATCTTTTGAAATATAGAAATTATATTGTAACGTTCTTTTGGAGCAATTCATATTCTTCTAAATTATTATTATGTTGCGCTTTTTCTGGATCAACAACAATTAAGAACGAATCTTATTCAAAATTAATAATATATTGCTAAATAAAAAATAAAAATCATATAAAATAATTTCTTATAAATTTATAGTTTGCATGCAATCATTTAAATCGAATTCATATCACAAGAAATTCATTGCATGAATATCAATACTGGACAAATAACCAAGGAGAAGAAAAAGATCTATGGTTCTTGTGCCTAAAAAAGAATCATGAGAACATTAACACACGTGCTTGGAAGATTAAATTGGTTCATACAAAAAAAGATTATGTTAGCATGTATTTTGATTTGTAGTAGTTGTTCGGACAATTCCTGTAAGCGTACGTGACCGTTGACAAGTAATAATGTGATGAGTTGAGAGTATCGTCTAAAGAGAAGTAAGCCTTAAATTGAATTGTATCAATCCGTTATCAAATTCGAATTTTGTTAAACAAAAGAAGATTATGTTTTAAAGCTAAACTAAGCTACTAATTAACTACTATTATTTCTGATTAAAATATGAGATGAATGTGTTGGAATTCCGAATCCACCTGTTAATATCCTATTTTCATTTCTCGACCTATGTAATTTAGTGTGATTCGTGTATACATGAAAATCAATAATCCAATTTTATTGAATTTCTCTATCGAGGTAAGTTAAATATATTCTAAACATGACCCGATTCTATTTCTAGTTCGAATTTATATGCAAAGTAACGCTTTGAATTACACGATTATGCACATGTTCCTGGCATCAATTGCCAATGTGTTGAAATTATAGTGCTCTAAACCTATTATGAGCCTCTAAGCACTACAAGAAGAAACTAAGTTTGTGATCAAGCAATAAAATAATTCAACAAAGTTATAAAATTAATCAAGAAAATAAATTTACTAAATTACTAGGTTTTTGAATTAAAAATAAATAATAAATGGCGTTCATCTTCATCCTAACACAAACAAAATCTAGCCTAACATGTTTCAAATGATAAAACAAGAAAAATGAAAAAGTATCACCTAGAATTTATATGAATACAAGCAGGGGCGGATCCAGGGTTTTAAGTCAGCACGGGCGGCCGTTGGCCGTCGATAGCAATAAAATATTAAGAGCTCATTTGATGCATATTTTTGTAAAAAAAAAATACATTTTAGAATAGTGATTTGCTGGAGAATGTATATTTGAAAATGAGGAAAAGTTTTGAATTTACGTATAATATTATTTTATTGAAAATTGTATGGTTGAAAAGAAGGGAAAAAATTTATTTTGAAAAAAAATGGGAATCAAAGCCTAAAATTTAAATATAAAAATTATTTTCTTCAAATTGAACATATATAATTTTTTTATACAAATTAAAAATACTCACTAAATGACATTGTGGCCAAGTGCCTAATGGTAAAGATTTTTACAAATTTTTTATAAATTTTTTTTTTCAAATTGAACATATA
>CAIGRK010275499.1:0-11616 GCA_903798315.1 Fraxinus greggii | reverse complement strand
TCTCAAGCGCACTATGGCCGATGATTTTGTGGATTTGTCCTATTCACCACATCAACTTAGGAATCCACAATGTCGACACAAAAAAACTTAGCTAGTTTTATAAGTAAAAAATCAGGTCTAGCCTCCATATATAGTCTCCGCCGCGTCGATTTGCAATCCTCGGAAAATCAGGTAATTCTTAACACAATTGTAAACCCGCATTGGACCCTTAAAAACCATATCCTTGACTATCGAGAGTGTCTGTGGAGCCTCACCAGCATATATTTGTCCAAATTCAAATAAATGTTAACGTTATCATCTATTTTCAAATGTCATTTTTGAGTATTCACTATAATATTTCTCTTACTTTTATCGTCCTCTATTTCTCAGGCTACTCCTCTCATTTTCATGCATATGTATGCAATGTGCACATATATGCATAAGTATAACAATATCATTTATTCATATCGTAGCACGGAGACTCCAATTATAGGACAAAGACAACAACATAAGACCAATAATACATCTCGTGTAAACACATATTAGCAAATTATAATATAAAAACAATCATTTTGCATTGTAGTCGAATAATTACTTACCTTTATACTTGATTATTTTAGCATTCAAAACTTCGTTCCTCTACTCTCTTTTTTCTAATATCTAGGTTACAATTTGAATAAACCAAGTGTTCATTAGTTAATGATGACAATGTTAGCTAAATAGATCCACTTAGAGGTCAATCGGGAATAACGGTAAAAATGCACTGGATGCCTATCATATAATTGTTTGTTGTTCAAAATTTGGGCCTTTTTTTGAGGTTGAAATGTGAATGAATTAATGATGATATTGAAAGACAATGTTGGATGAAAAGTTTTTTTGGAAAATGTATGATTAAAAAGTTTTGAGTTTATTGGTAATATTATTTTATTGAAAAATATATGTTTGAAAATGAATTTTTTCTTTTTGGTTTAATGCAATCCAAACAAGGGCCAAGTATCTCATTCATAAAATTACTCCCAAAAGATAAGTGTAATATTAACATTAATCAGTTTCAAACCAATGATTCAGTTTGGTTTTACAGTTTTTTGTGCAGCCCTATAAGGTACCATCCAAAAACTCTCGTTAATGAGATCTAGACAAGTATACAAAATGTACTATTCAAGTACTCTCATATTTGAACCTTTTTTAATCATCGAGCAAAACAAAACACAAATACAATAAAAGCTGTAGAAAAGAAAGAACGCCTCAAGTATATGTCTAAACATTTAATTCAAAGAAAACATCCAAATATTGCTACACATAAAAATTAACTTATCCCGTGCTCAATTCTCCAAGTACATGCGAAATCCATGCCAATTATTATTTCTCCCTTAGATTATTAAGTAATCAATTTCAATCCTGAATCCCAAATTGCCATTTTTACCCTTTTGCTTCTCTTCACTCATTAACAATAATCCAGCTATCTAACATGAATGACGACATATAATACATGCCCATGGAGCGCACTTTTGCCCCATGCCACAAATATACCATGTCAATAACCACATAATAATGTATGCAAATTACATAATAATAACATAGATTTGTATGGTAGGTGATAGTATTAATATTTTTGTGCGATAAGTCATTTAAATCTGCATTAAACAATAATAAGAAGTCAGTGGATGTAGGATAACAATAAGGATATGTTTGATTGCATTTATTTTCCATGAAAAATGTTAGTTTTCCACCCGAATTCCTACTTTGAAGTGTTTGATTGCTATTTTTTTCACGGAAAATATTTTTCAACTTTTAAAAATATGCCTAATTTTTCTTGTTTTAAAAGAAAGCATTTTTCTAGGGTTCGTAAATTTTTGTTTTCCTCAAAATAAAGAAAATATTTTCTTTTATATGATATATTTTCTATGTCAATCAAACGTACTCTAAAACTCATCTAACATTCTCAAAAAACAATATAATAATTGTAACTTAATAATAAAAATACAATATAATTTTATTAAAAAAAATCAAATTAGAAGAATTTTGAGATGTTGCAGCTATACTATGAGAGAATGATATACGAGAATTTAAAAATTGAACACTGAAGATTGGAAAGTAGAAAAGTGGGAAGCAAAAAACAAATCTATGGTTGTTAAATGCTAAGAGACAAGCAAATTGTGCATTTAGGGATATTTTAATCTTAGGCCAACTGTTAGAAATTGAAATAAATTCATTTCATAGAATAATACAACCAAAACAAAAAGGAAAACAAAGATAAAGTTGAATATCTAATTTTTTTATTTACCCTACACATGAATGGAATAATTATTGTAATTAAACTCGCGTATTTCAAGAACTTTGTCAACTGGTACGATAATAACGGGTCAACCATGGCGGCTTGACCAGGTCATTTTCTCAGTGATTCATTGTGTGTATGTCTACTTAGAAATTTGATTCTATATAATTTGGACAACTTTTTTAAAACGCGAACATTACGAATTTGGATTCCTTCCAAATCGCAAAAGAAGCAGCAAAATGCAATACCCCGAGTTCCTATCTTTGTCAACTGGTACGAGAATCACGAGTTAACCATAGTGTCTAAACCAACTCATTTTCTCAATAATTTATCATTATAATATTATATTAACAATGACCTTACTCGGTCAACATCTTGATCTTTTAATGTTTGTAATGGGGTCTTATCACCGGGCATTTAATGTTTCTGACAAGTACTAGCCACACTCTACGACCTAGGCTGGCATGTAAGAGTAGATTTACGAATTTTGTAGAGTGACTGATATAGAGAATTCACATCAATTAATTATAGAAGATATTATATGGAAGATCTTTTAGAGAACGTGTATCATACGATTAGAGGCCAATAGCCTCGGTTGGAACTATAGCAATTTGCATCGCATCGCATCGTCTCGTCAATGGAGGTTCATCCTGGGTTCGCTTACTGTATGATTGCCACGTGACTATTTTTGGAGCCTCATTCGCAAAGCATAACAAGTTCAATTTTATTACATCATTTATTGAATGTCAGGCATAGACCTCCATCTAAGTCCGTGTTAGTTTTTTTATCTACGTTGGCCATAGTGGGAAAGCTGAATGACCATCAATAGAATGGAAAGAAAAGATAAATTTTACAAACATAAAAAATGTAGGGATTTACAGACAGAAAAACGTAGGGCTTTGTGGAAAATCTTTAATTCAAACATTAATCCAACGATCGAAAATACAGCTGTTGTTTCATCTAACGTTTGGATATCCCTTTCAGGCACTCATAGTTCTCTATAACTACGAACATAAAAAATGTAGGGCTAATGTAGAAAATCCTTAAATAAACATTAATTAATCGGTGGTTATATTGACACTGCAATTTTTATTTGTTACAATACTTTTTAATTACAGTAAAAATCATCAGTATTTGATCGTTATGGCAAATAATTTCTTAATTATTTCGTTGAATTTTCGTCTTCAATTTTTTTATTAATTGGTACATCTCATTCTCGATGATGATTTAGGTCAAAATATTTTGTTTTCATACTTAGAAATGAGGGAAAAATATTTTTTCATACTTATTTATTTATTTATTAAAAATATGATAAAACAATAAGTTATTATACGCTATTTCAGTAGACTTTTTGGACTAAAACTGTTATCAAATATAAAATGTGTTAATTAATGAAAAATTTGAGAATAAGAATACCATGAAAATCGTTAGGTATATAAATTCTATAATGAAAAAAGATTGAGAACCTTAAGGGATGCTTAGAAGTTATGGAGTACTCGTTACGATCGTTTTTAAATTACTGATTTAAAGCGTTTATGAGTGAACTAATTTTGAGCTATTTTAACAGTCGTTTTTAAAAGAGTTCAACCCATGATTAAGAGTTTATTATCCATAGATTCTAAAAGTTTTTTTAAGGAATAAAATTACATATATGTCCATTAATAAAATTTTCAGTTTATAGTTTATTGTATGAAATTTTTACTTATAAATGATATTTTATTTATACGTAATTTTAAAAAAAAATTATTTAATTGTAATTAAACTTTTTACAATTACAAGTTATAATTTTCGTACTTTCAAATAACTTTTACACAATTGAATTTTTTACTTATAAGTAATATTTTTTTTTATTTTATAAAAGTGGTTTTACTTTATATTGGTGATAATATTAATATTTTGAGCGCTCTAAGTCATTTAAATCTGCATTAAACAATAATAAGAAGTCAGCGGAAGTAGGAATAACATTAAGGGTGTATTTGGTTGCATTTATTTTCTATGTAAAATTTTAGTTTTCCACCCAAATTCATACTGTAAAGTGTTTTGATTGCTATTTATTTTTTCATGAAAAATATTTTTCAATTTTCAAAAATATGCTAATTTTCCTTATTTTAAGGAAAACATTTTTTTTGTTGGGAATAGGTTTTTGTTTTTTTCAAAATAAGGAAAATATTTTCATTTTTTATGATATATTTTTCATACCAACCAAGTACACTCTAAAGCTCATCTAACGTTTTCACAGGATAAAAAAAATTATAATAATTGTAACTTAATAATAAAAATACAATAGAATTTTATAAGAAGAATTTTGAGATGTTACAGCTATACTATTAGAGAATGATATACGAAAATTTAAAAATTGAACACTGAAGATTGGAAAGTAGAAAAGTAAAGCAAACGACAAATCCATGGCTGTTAAATGCTAAGCGACAAGCAAATTGTGCATTTAGGGATATTTTAATCTTAGGCCAACTGTTAGAAATTGAAATAAATTCATTTCATACAACCAAAACAAAAAGGAAAACAAAGATAAAGTTGAATATCTAATTTTTTATTACCCCTACACGTGAATGGAATAATTATTGTAATTAAACTCGCATGTTTCAATAACTTTGTCGACTGGTACGATAATAACGGGTCAAACATGGCGGCTGACCATGTCATTATCTCAATAGTTCATTGTGTGTATGTTTACTTAGAAATTTGATTCTAAATATATAACTTGGACAACTTTTTAAAAACACGAACATTACAAATTTTTAGTATCAATACAAGCTTAAAACTAAAAATACAATTATTTGAATTGTCATTTGGCATCTCGTAGAGGGTTAACCATTGAAAAGCTAAGACTCATAAAGAAAATGTTACCATTTCATTTTAGTTATTTTCTGAAATCCACATTTCTTTATAGATTATACTAATCAATAGGATTTTTCAAGAATACTATATAAACGGTTCCATTTGATTTTAATGATTTTTTAAGTATTAAAAACAAACCGAACCATTTATTATTTGTTTGTTTCGGTTCGAAACCGAATTGTTGAAATGTCTATATGTATACAAACCTATGGTATCAAACCAGTGATTCAATTTGGTTTTACAATTTAACCATTTTTTTGTCTAGTCCTATAAGATATTGTCCAAAAGTCGTCTTGAAGAGATCTAGATAAAGGTACATAACACATTTATCAAATACCTCTAAGTTTGAACATTTCTAGTCATCGACCAAAAAAAATAGCTCTATAATAAGAAGTATAGAAAGGAAAGAACACGTGCAACAAGGTCGAATTTATTACCATGAGTGCCTCGAGTTTGTGTCCAAAAATTTACTTCAAAAAAACCACTCAAATATTGCTACACAAAATTTAACTTACTCCATTCTCAAGTCTCCAAATATGTATGAATAACCATGCCAATTATTACTTTGTCCTTAGATTAAGTAGTCAAGCTTCACTTTGGCTTCTAGCACTTCAAGATCCCGAATTGTCATTTTTCTTTTAACCTCTCTTCGCTCATTAACAATAATTCAGATACTCAACATGAATAACAGTATACAATACATGCCTAACGCCTTTGCTCCATTCCACAAATATAACATGTCAATAACCACACGATAATGTCATGCCAATTACAAAATAACACAAGTTTTTTAGGGTAGGTGATAATATTTATATTTACCTCTGATTGTGTGGTAAGTCATTTTAAAACAATATAGGAAGTCAATGGATGTAGGAAAAAGGCAAAAACTCGCCTATCATGCCCGAGAGTAAAATTATAAAAGTTTGGGGACTAAAAAGGGGGTGGGCGTTGACACACTGCCGTGGGTGTCGATCCCAGCACCCCCAGACTCGAATTTTTTGCTTAGAAATGTGAGCCAAACTGTGTCCGACTCAACACTATTGTCCTACAGTATGCATTTGAAAAACATTAGACAAATTACCTAAGCACTAGAGGGATTCCTTCCAAATCGCAAAAGAAGAAGCAAAATGCAATCCCCAGAGTTCCTATATTTGTCAACTGGTACGAGAATCAAGGGTCAACCACGGTGTTTTTACCCGATCATTTTCTCAGTAATTCATCATTAAAATATAATATTGAATTAACAATGACTACATATTAACAATGACTTATAATATTTGAATTAACAATGACTACATATTTACGCTTTTTTGGCCTAGATGGTAAAGCTGAATGACCATCAATAGAATGGAAAAATAAAGATAAAATTTACAAACATAAAACTGTAGGGATTTACAGACAAAAGAAAAAATGTAGGGCTTAGGCAGAAAATCTTTAATTCAAACATTAATCCAACGATCGAAAATACAACTGTTGTTTCGTTTAACATTTGGATATTCCTTTCAGACGCTCATAGTTTTCTATGACTACCTGATTCATTCTCTCAAAGAAATCACTCTTCAAATTTAACTGCCCTTAACATTTTATAATGGATAGCCAAAGCAGACGAATGACGATCGTCCACGCCGACGCATAGGCACTTTCAGATCATTTTAATTCTCATATGACGCTTAAATTAAAACTTCGAATTGTAATATGACAATTAAAATGATCATTTGAGACCAATATTTTAATTGCTACTTCTACGGCCTTAGTAATAAAGTTGACGAATATCGATAGAAGGGAAAAAGCAAGAGGGAATTTACCGTTATGTTTGTAAAATTTACGAACATAAAAAAAATGTAGGGCTTATGCAGAAAATCTTTAAATAAACATTAACTAATCCGTGATTATATTGACATCGCAATTTTTATTTGTTGCACCACATTTTAATTACAGTTAAACTCATCAATATTTGATCATTGTGACAATTATTTTCTTAGTTTTTTTCATTGAATTTTTATCTTCATTTTTTTATTAATTAGTACATCTCATTCTCGATGATGATTTATGTCAAAATATTTTGTTTTCATACTTTGAAATGAGGGAAAAATATTTTTTCATACTTTTTTATTTATTTATTTTTTAAAAATATGATGAAAAATATATGAAAAATAAGTTATTATATGATATTTCAATAGAATTTTTGGACAAAAACTATTATCAAATATAAAATGTGTTAACTAATTCAAAAACGTGAGAATAAGAATGCCATGAAAATCTTTAGGGACGTAAATTCTATAATGAAAAAAGATTGAGAACCTTAAGTGCCTGCTTAAGAGTTTTGGAGTACTCGTTATAAGCATTTTTTAAATTATTGATTTTAAGCGTTTATGAGTTAACCGATTTTGAGTTATTTTAATAGCAGTTTTTAAAAGAGTTCAACACATGCTTAAAAGTTTATTATTCATCGATTCTAAAAGTATTTTAAAATAATAAAATTACATATATGTCCATTAATGAAATTTTCAGTTTAAAATTTCTTGGATGAAATTTTTACTTATAAGTGATATTTTATTTATATGTAATTTAAAAAAAATTATTGAATTGTAAGTAAACTTTTTACAATTACAAGTTATAAGTTTCGTACTTTTAAATAATTTTTACACAAGTGAATTTTTTACTTATAAGTAATGTTTTTTTTTTTTTAATTTTACAAAAGTGGTTTTACTTTATAAATAAATTTTTACATAAAAGTAATTTTTTATCTTATAGGTAATATTTTGTCTTATAAGTAATTTTATAATTATAATGGAATTTTTTTTTGCTTATAAATAATTTTTTAATTAATGTATTTTTTATCTCATAAGTAATATATTTTTGTTTGGAATTAAATATGTCAGTTGGAAATAATTATTTTACAAAGGGGTAAAATTAGAAGAAAATATGAGAAAATAGTTAAAACCCGTCGATTTGATGGATCGAGAGAATCAATCAAAATTACATTATATCAATTTTGGGTGATTTTTAAGTCATTCAAAATCGGTGTCAAAAAAACTAGCAAGAACCGGTTCTTTAAGCTCATAAACGGTGCCACTCAAAATCAGTGGAATAAACTCCGAAGCAAGCTGTAAGTATAATTAAAATATGGTGTAACAAATAAAATATATGGTGGGAATATAATTATCCAAAATACAAATACAAGTGTTGTTCCGATTAACATTTGGACAGTCCTTTCATGCCCTCATAATTCTCTATAAATACCTGATTCATTCTCTCAGGGAACTCAATCTTCTCCACTTCAAAGTTCAAATTAACTGCCCCTAACATTTTATGGTAATGGATAGCCGAAGCAGTCACACAAGGATAGGCAAGGCCGTTACTTCGGATAGTTCCCATGTTGGTCACGCAGCTGGACACACGAAAGCCAAGATCAAGCGCTCTGATTTCCCCAAGGATTTTGTCTTTGGTTCTGCAACATCGGCTTATCAGGTTTGTCAAGTATTCGCAATGAAAATGCTAAAACACACTGAATATCTATAAATCTTGAAGAACTACTATATTAAACATTCATCACATCCCTCAAAAATGGAAAATAAAAAGGAAAAAAAAATAAAAGCTTGCAAATTGCTTGTGTTTTGGTTAATTTGTTTTCTTTAATGCCGTGTGTTTTAGGTTGAAGGCGCTTGGAACACAGATGGAAAAGGCCTCAGCAACTGGGATGTCTTCACAATGAGAACACCTGGTCTCTTTTTCTCTCTAGTAATCACACACACACACACACACATTATATGTGAATTTATAATTTGTGTGTTACATGTCAATTCATGAGTGTGTTTGTTGGAGTGACAGTTAAAATTCATGGTGGAACAAATGCTTGTACTACTATTAATCAGTATAGCAGGATCAAGGTAATCCAGAAATTTCATTCGTTATTGCACAAAGTTGATGAACATTATCAGGAAAATAGTTCATTAGCAGAATATATTTTAATATTTTCAAGAATGTTGCAGGACGATGTGGCATTGATAAAGAAAGTCGGTTTGGATTCTTATAGGTTTTCAATAGCATGGGCTAGAGTACTACCAGGTATGTATGATTGAGTTTTTTCTGTATTCGGTAAAACGACAAGGAATTTTTTTATCTTAATTGGGTTTTTTCTGTATTCGTATTTCAGGAGGAAGATTAAGCGCCGGCATAAACCAACAAGGAATTGACTACTATAATAAGATCATAGACTTGCTTCTCGCCGAAGGTTAATTAGACTCCAATCAGTTTCATTTTTAGCTTTATAACAATTTTCTGTTTGTTTCTTTTTATTTCACGATTGTAATGCTGAGATTTATGGTTTTATTTAAAATTTAAAACAAAGAGCTCCAACCCTGAATTCTTATATTTACTGCTTTGTAGGAATTGAACCATGTGCAACTATTTTTCACTGGGATGTTCCCCAATGTTTGGAAGATGAGTATGATGGCTTCTTAGATTCTCGAATTGTGTACGTAACTGATTTTTCCCGAACAATGCACCTTTTCTTTAGATATTTTCAAAAGCATATTTAATAACAAAGAAAGATACAATATTTGGATATTTGGATTATCAAATCAAGCTCTTGTACACAAATTAAATTTCCTCAAAAAAATTTATTATAAAGAAAAACATAGTGAACCATATAAGTATATACTGATAATTTTTCCGTTTAATTAATAGGAATGATTTTTGTGAGTTTGCCGAAGTTTGCTTTTGGGAATTTGGTGATCGAGTGAAATACTGGATCACACTGAATGAGCCATGGTCCTTTGCTGTTCAAGGTTATGTGACTGGTCATTTTCCACCTGCTGGGGGTCAAGATTCAGTAGAGCCAATAACTGCTCACTCTCTTCATAGATGTAAACCTGGGGCTCGATCTCATTGCTCCAGGCGAAAGCCGGGCACAGAACCATATATTGTGGCACACAATTTGATCCTTTCACATGCACACGCTGTTGATATTTACAGGCAAAGATATCAGGTATCATTTTCGATACATTAACGTCGAAACCTATACGATTTTTCCATAATGTATAGTTTATACAATTAAATATGTACAGGCACATCAAGGCGGCAAGATAGGAGTAACAAATGTCTCACAGTGGTTTGAGCCACTCCATCACACCGCAGAAGATAAGGACGCTGCTTCAAGGGCTATTGATTTTATGTTGGGATGGTAAGTGGCTTTTTCTCGTTTCATTCTTTTACTAGAAGCCGATGTACTTCTTTTGTTCACTTGCCGTGGCCTTGGCTTATTTTGTGGCTTTTGATATTTTTAATATTTATTTTCTTGTACTATAATTATCTAGGTCTTTTATTGGATTACATATGTTTTTCATTTTTACATTTTTTTTAAAGCTCAGGTTATACATAGCTTTTCAGATTTGTGGTTTGTTTTTGAATACTGAATAACAGCAGTGGAATTGAATTTGTTTTCTTCATGCTCATGGTTTATGGCTGCACACTACTTTCACACATTTGTGCTTTTTTGCTTCCACTGTTTATTTGCCTTCATAAGATTTTTGAAGACAAAATTTATAGTTTAAAAGATTTATGTGCAAAAAATTGTATTGTCAAATTTAGAGTATTGATGTAAATACAAACTTCTTCTCTTATATATAAATTCGACACTGCAGATGTTAAAATTGTAGGTGACTTTTTGTGAGTTGAAGTTAGAGGGCAAGATCATCAAATCACTTAATATTTCCCTCAATTTACATGGTGGCATGCGATTTTAACTTCTTCATTGTCAATTTTCCGTCCTTTTTCAGGTTTGTAGAACCGATAGTAAAAGGTCATTATCCATCAACTATGAGGGCTAACGTTGGAGATCGTCTTCCCAAATTTTCAGATGAACAAGCTAAGTTGGTGAAAGGATCCTATGATTTTATAGGCATAAATTATTACTCTTCCGTTTATGCTAGAAATTCACCTAAGAAACATTGTACAAAACCAAGTTATGAAACTGACCAGGAAATCACATTATCACGTAAGTATATGGACCTTGTTCAAGAATAGTTATAACTTAAGCTTGCCACGTGATGCTCACTCACTCAATTTTTGTAGATGAACGTGATGGGAAGCCTATTGGTCCTAAGGTATTCTATTTAACTTTGACTTTATTTAGAGAGAAAATAGAGAAGAGATTAAACAATCCCAACAGTGATTTTTTTGAAGAACGTGCGGCTAAAAAATAAGGAAAAATTTAGAATTTATATATAATATTATTTAATTGGAGAATACATGGTTAAAAATAAAAATAAAAAGAAAGATGTTTTTTTTCTAAAATAGAGAGGCTAAATAACTACATTTTTTTTTCCGGGTGCTTATAGAATATTACCATTTGTTAATGTCAGGTCGGTTCGCATTGGTTGAATATTGTTCCACATGGGATTTACGACTTACTGGTTCATATAAAGAAAAAATATGATGATCCCATCATTTACATTACAGAGAATGGTAAATTCATAGCATGTTTATTGTCCTTTTTTTCTAAA
>CAIGRK010275419.1:0-11345 GCA_903798315.1 Fraxinus greggii | reverse complement strand
ATGGTATGGAGGTCCGGTGGTTTAGGCGGTGGTTGGCTGGGGATTTTTGGCTTCAAAGGTGGCGGGTTAGGGGTGATGGTTTTTTCAAATTTGGACTCGTTTCACCTTTTAAAAAGTTTGGACACATAATTACAATGTGTTCTTTATTTTTCTTTTCTTTTGCTTCTGTTATACTTGATTATGAGGGTAAAATCGTCAAAATATGGTGAAAAGGACCTCCAGCGCACGAAATATTGAAGGTAAGTGCATAAATGTCAAGAAATGAAAGGTATGAAC
The DNA here is from genome assembly GCA_903798315.1 of Fraxinus greggii. Lineage (NCBI taxonomy): Eukaryota > Viridiplantae > Streptophyta > Magnoliopsida > Lamiales > Oleaceae > Fraxinus > Fraxinus greggii. The sequence continues at coordinate 11,069 of CAIGRK010275419.1, read as the reverse complement.
GATTTCCACAGAACATGTCAAAGATATGGACGTTTTGTGCCAATTACCCAAATTTGTTTCTATCACTATCTTGTAAATTTTCACTTAATTGTAGCACTAAGAGTGTTTTTGGTTGGCTTTATTTTCCATGAAAAATGTCATTTTTTTTCTTACTTTTGGAGTGTTTGATTAACAATTTTTTTCCATGAAAAATATTTTTCAACTTTTGATCACGCGACTATATTTTCCTAAAAAATAAGGAAAACATTTTCTTGTGATAGTTTTTATTTTTCAAGTAATTCAGTCTCTATTTCTCTCTAGCATCTACCTAACAATTAAAAATGAATAAGTATAATATTTTTTAGATTGAAAACTAAATTAATCAAACACATTTAATTAATAATTTCCATACAAATAAGTTTTAGACCATTCATGTAAATTTCATGCTTACAATCAAATGCACCCTAAATTTTCGCTTATTGCCAATTGTGGTATACTAAATTTCGATAATAGTACTCAAATCTGAATGCTCATTCTCAACTAGATTTGAGTAAATATTAACAAATTGTTTTTCTACTAATTTTACTTTATATGGCATCCTCGACCTTAGCACGAAAATTTGATGGAGGTTGAGATAACATGTCATGATTAGAAAATAGCAGCATCTGTTGCTCCCATCTTTCCAACCATAAGTTGTTCTAAGAGGGGATAATTCCTTATTTCTCAATAAATGAAACTGATATAATCACAAATAATATTCTGTGTCTTAACACACAAAACAAGCCATCACATCTTGCTAAGCATATTACGGAAAAATCCCACATGGCTTAAATATGAAAAATAACCCCATATAGAAGATCTTAAGCTATCATTTTAATAAAATTGAATTTTTAAGATCGACTTGAGAACCCAATGAACTCTTTACGAACAAAAGAGTAGTTGCTCCTTTCGAGCGACGAGATAAAGAAGCTACTCCGCAGAACACAAGCTGAATGTAGGTCAAAGTGTCGATGTCTGAAAAAAGTAAATATTCTTGTTCTCTTAAGCGAGTGAAAGAACCCGATGACGTGAAACATTATAAGAATAACTAAGGACTCACTTTCTCAGAGGCATGTTAGTCAAGATATCAATGATTTTTAACATCATCGTCAATAAGCCTTGCATGAAAGTGGAACTATTCTTCCTAGCCTAGAATGATAATATAAAGACAGGGTGAATGAATCTTTCATATACATGAATCTTTCATATACTCCCTCATATGTTGCCCTATTGGTCTCGTTACCTCGATAACTAGATTGACTCTCCTTAAACATGGATGACACATCATGATTAAAGAATAATAAATTAATCACAAAGAGTGAACCCATCATCTTCTTCAACATAGCTTCTTTTGCCATGAGCAGTCAGGGAAGAGTAAGGAGCAACTCGAGAACACCCTGCTAGAGAATGTCCACATAGATTGTTGTTCCCAGCATAGGCAGGGTGACAAAAGCTCTGTAGTTGAGTATCTAATAGAATTATTCTTGTCAAATTATTGTATGATAGATCCAGAATATAGAGATAATTTAAATTCGGAAGGCCGATTGGAATCTATCGAGAAAGCTAATTTTTAGAGAAGTAGAGCCATATAAACATCTCCATTTGATCAATGCTTGAAAATGGTTTCTCAATAAGTTCAAGAAAATTAAACCTCTCATATCAGAATATTCTTGAGGATCCTTCCCATTGAACCAAAACATTGTCGGAAAAAAAACCTCCCCGGTTGGAATTGTTTCAATTGAACTATTTTTATCAATCAATAAAATAAAATTGTTTAAACACCTGGGAGTTTTCCCTGAGATATTGTTCATAGAAACGTCCAAGATTTAAAGGATAAGAATTGCCAATCTTGTTAAATGAGTTCCTATCCATGCTGGAATATCTCCTGTGAGCTTGTTTTCTCCCAAACAAATCATTCTCAAGACTGCAATTTTAAAAAGAAAATGGCAACTTGCCCATGATATTATGGAAAATTCCCCGAGTACAGGAATTTTTTCACAGAATTTCTACAGGTGCAGCCATAGACAGTTTTTTTTTCTTGCCATCTGCCAATCAATCTGTGCCATTTGAAACCCTGTAAAGTTTCTATGAAAATTTCCTTGTACCTGTAGCATTAGTTTGATATTATTGTTGAAGCTGATATATAGCACCAATAGTGCGGGGAATTTTACCCCGAAAATGAAAAAAAAACGATTAAATTTGTTAAGCTCATATAGCAGTTGGGCAGCTTTCCGGATAACTGATTATCTGAGAAATCAAGTATGGAGGTAAGAAAGCTACTGGAGAGAAATGGATCCAGAAAACATATTTTTGGAGAGATGCAATTGTCCTGATTGAAAAGAAAAAAGTGGCTTTGGACCCGAAAAATTATTATAACAAATCCAAAATTTTAGGAACAACATATAATTTTTTTTTTTTTTGGACATTTCAGAAAATTTCGCCATTCATCTGGTTATAGAGAGATTTTAAGTCATTCTCTTCCAAGAGACATTCCCAAACCAATCAGGCACTGTCAGCAACAGATATATCAAGATTTACATAGCTATTCTAAGTTTGAAGCCATTTTGGAAAATGAGGGCTCATATTGCAATGGCTAAGGGTTGAAATTAACTCAAGCAAAAGACAATGACTTCAACATAAAAACTAGGGAGATCGAAATATACTCCCTAGATAAAAATGAAATCAAATATGGAACCATGAAACCAACGGGAGAGAAAAAAAAGGAAAAATTGATATATGAAATCAATTTCCATATTTAAAGAATCGATATACTTAAAAACAAGTATCATCCATACATTGACATATTCCAATCATGAAATGGAGATGAAAATCTTCCTATCTTTTTCTTATGATCTGATTTGACTTCCCATCTTCAACTACTCCTAGGATCAAACAGGCTGAAATGGTCAGCACAGAAGTCTTGCGCCTGGAAGGAATATGGATTTTCACCAAAAGAACCATCTCCTTTTGGTGGTTGAAACCCCAATTGGCTCTTCCTTTTTCCTGTTATCCATTCCCTGCTTCAGGGCATCCAATCTCCTCCTGTGAGACAATAATCATATTTGTGTGCTGTTGAGAACTATCTAGAGATGAAATCTCTAAATCTGGAAACTAGTGGTTTGTGATTAGATGGCATCGTCCACGTGAAAACATAAAGATCAGATAAAATTACTTGGTATCCGTAAGGCAACCATGCAGACTCCATCGTTGTCGAAATCCTTCCATTCCTTCAACTCCACTTGCCAAGATCAAGCGTCTAAATGCACAAATAATACCGTATGTAATTAATTTACCATGATGAAATTTGATCTAACAACTTATCATGATTAAACTATGAGCGAATAATGGCATAGAGTTGAGATTATTTTGTATAAAAATTCCATTTCTGCTCATAGGAAAACAACTTGAAGGTTTGTTGTGAGCATACTTAATTGCATAGAAGCATGGACCAAAAGAGTACACTTTGACATTCTATTGGAATCTACTCTTGAAAATATTCGGAAAACAATAGCTGCCTTTTTGTCACCTGTGTTTCCCTCATAGAGAAAAGAACTCTTGTTGAACATTTTGTCTAATATAAATGTATTTGATTTACCTTTAATTGGACAGAGAATATGTGAAAAGAAGTTGGGTAAAAGTAATTGCATCAGACAATAGAGTCAACTGGAAAATTTAAAAATATTTGTATGTTCTTTTGATCATTATTCAGAACTCAAAGTAACTGAAAAAGACAAATTCATCAAGCAAATAAATAGGGATACACAATTGGATTAAATTCAAGACCTGAAATTGGAGATGGAGGACAACACTTAACACTCAGCAGCAGCCCTGAATATTCTTAGTGAATCTTTCTAGGTCAATGCCAACTTTGACATGTTACTTTCTTTGATCTACATTTATTAGAGATCTTTCTTGTAGATTCGAGGAGAAAGGCAAATTTTCTCACTCTTTAAAATTTCCAAGGAATAACTACCAACTTATAGGAATACCAAATGAGTGACACCCATCAATTTTCTTCAGCTCATCACATCCGACCCAACAATAACAACGAAAAAAAAGGTCCATGGTTCACTGAACATACCTCTCCAGCAATGTGACTTCTGATTCCAACTGATTAGCTCTTTCCTTTGCTTGATCTATAGGCATTGACGTTCCAAGTTTCTTCTCACTTTCTTGAAGGCGTTGTCTTAGTTCTATATCCTACAGATACAAGACCATCCTTGTAAATCTCAAAGCAAGAAATCATACAAATAGTCAAATGCAAAAATTAAGCTTACAATTCCTTAAGACCTCACCCTTCTCTCTGCACACTGTCGATATAGTGCAATCTCATCTTGACAAAATGGCTCAATATCGTTAATTTGTAAACCTACGCAAGAAAACCAAACAGGAAACGATAATCTTCAATTCAGAACTCCTGCCTCTAATCATTCCAAAATAAATAAACTTGGAGAATAAAGGAATTACATAAAAATAGGTTCCTCAAAATCCCATCACACAAATCAACGCCTTCGAGCACGTGAGATGCTATTTCAGGTGGAATGAGTGGTGATGGTGGGCCCATCATCAGATCATCTCCCACCAATATAGTTTCCTCCATGGTCTGCTGCGAATCGACTAAAATGAAATATAAAAATGAAACTTCGTCAATAATCAATAACTATACATTTCAAATTCGATGCATAAGCACACAGAAAGCTGAAAAATATGTTCTCTCCTGTTCAAGACTAAAGATGAGAAGTAAGCATTAAAATCCCACTTTTAAGAAAAAAAATTAATCTAATTAGAAAAAAGAGTGTAAAAACTTGACGTCCAACATACCGTCCATGGTGTCCTTTGCTATAGAACACGACCTGTTCGATGAAATGCCTCTCAGAGATAAGCGGAGAGCGAGGGACGCAGGAACCGAGTTCTGGGTTATGTTCTGCGTTTTGTATGAGCCAAGGTTGGAGTTGGACCAAGATTATTAATGGCTAATTTACAGTATTTGTCCCTAACCTTTCACTTTCTTTGCACTTCTATCCCCAAGAAAAATATTAAGAATATCATTCCTTATAAAAACTCAGTCGTCAATCTTTGGGGTTCTGTTTCAATCTAGTCACTCATCTTTTCTTTCTTTCTTTCTTTCTTATTTATTTATTTTTTGGTTTCAAATTGGTCGATGAACTTTTTTGTTGTTAGAAGTTGAACTCCACAAGTCGAGCTTTACATGGTCTATTATTTTTGAGAAGCTGGTGTAGGGATTTCAGGGTGGAAAATGAAGCGAACAATAATAAACTTGTGCTAAAAAGCTATTGTTTAATTTAGAGTGGCAGTCGAATCAATAAAAAAGGTCTCTCCATGCAATTTTCTCGATATATAATACATCTCTGGTATAAATATGAAGCGATGAAATTAACAAGATTTGGACTGTAATCAGCGCCTATATTCATCTCCACAGTCACCAATTACATTCAGAAGATTTTTGCCTCTCTTGGAAATTTCTTGAATGCTGCTTACATCTTCTTCATCAAGAACAAGAGAAAACACGGCATTTGTGGCTTTAATGTGTTCCGATAGACCAAGCCTAACACCTACCATCGACCCTGCCACAGCTGGCTGCAATATTGCAAATAGCTGATCAAAATGAATCCGAGATAACAAATAGATGTACATATAGCTAACGCTAAGATATATTTTTTCTTACCTGGTCGAGGATGTATTTCACAGCTACTGTTGGAATGGAAACGCTGTGTTTTGAAGCTACTTTCTTTAGGGTCTGAAGCAAAACTTGGAATTGACTCCATCCTCCCCAAGCATCAACCATCTGCATATATTTTACGTACACAATTTGTTACCCAAATATAAATATAGTGACTGGTTACTTTCCATGGATAACGCTAGTTGACACAACATAGTAAGCTGGTTTTTCTGCACATGTATAGTGGATACATCCAAATTATGATAGATTCTTGACTATCTGAATAGTCTGCCGCAGAGATCTTGCCACAAGGCTTAATGAACAAAAGTTTAATAGATAGAGATGGACAACGAACTAAACAGTAAGAATGGATTACCATAGGATTACTCCTGTTTGACTCTTTATCTATATGACCAAGTTCTAAACAATTTCTCTCTTTTTTACGTACTCTATGGTCATTTGTCCTTCGAGGTCAAGGGTTCATATGCTCTGATCCTGACTAGCAGCTCGTATGATAACACGATTCTGCAATGATGAGACTCGAGCATAACATACTGTATGAGCTATTTATAAAGTTTCTAATGAAGCTCTATGCTATTTCTCGAATTCTTTTGGTCAGTTAATGTATTCAAAATCTGCTACATTGATAAATGCAATTTTAGAATAATGCATTTAAGATTTTTGTTCCATACTCGATCTGCTCAAAAAGTTCAGGGATGACCGACTGACTATGGTATTTTGGTAGAAGAATGCTATGGATCACATATTTACTGGCGTATTTGATTATTTTTTTTTAGATGCCTAGAAATTTGTAGTGGGAAGTTTCCTTGGACAACTCGAAGGATACAATAATTTTTCTTTAGCATTTTGGAAATTTATCAGTTATTGTACTTATTTTGGTTGGAATTTGAGATTTTTAAGAATAGGTTATGATTTAATGGGTTGATTTATTATTGTTGTAGATTGTACTTTATATTTTCGAGGATCTATAAGTTCGTTAATTTATTTGCTTTCAGGATTTAGAAGCTTGGAACCTTTTGTGATATTTTAAATTCCTAAAAAATTCTATAAAAAAACAGCAACAAACATTCAAATCATTTTCGGTTCGATATGCGCAATTTAGAAGACTCACCCTTTTGTACTTCTGCAGTGAAGGAGTATTTAATGGCGGGCCGGCAAAAGGAATAGACAAGTTTGTATCAAGAAACTTTTCGGATAATAGTCCACCCATCACAGTTCCATACCTGCACATAAATGCAATATCAGGATTGCAGACAATGAGGGAATGCTAAGTGTAGCTCAAGATACAATAATGTTTACAGCGTATTGCTATAGAAGCATGTTAAATTTCATGCCGAAATTGGCAACATTGATTAGAATCGTTAGATGCTCACGGGCACGGCTAAGAAAAGAGAATATTATAATACTCTCACTAGGACAATAGGACGTCAAACATCTAAGTAACCAATAGAAGCATATTATGCAGACATTTATGAATGACTGCGTACGCATATGCATAAATGATTACAAGCTTCCTGTATTAGCATTCACTTTGCCGTGTCAAGCTGCAGAAACTATGGCTAAAAAGTAATATCTCGTTTGAATTATTTCAAGGAGAAATATAAGTATCTAAGAAATTATACAAAAAATGCTAATATTTGTAGTTTGAAATATTAACCGAGTGAGTGCATAAAGTGGAGTGTCAATAACAATTTCTATAAGTTATTTGTGAAAGAGAGACGGAAAGAGACGTTATAAGTTTAACTCCAGTGAGCTGGCACAACTCGGCCATTTTCTGTTGCGGACGCATGTCAACGATTGAATGTTGTACCTGAGGTAACAAAGAACATTCTCGTTCAATTCGCTTGACGTCATTTAATAATGCACCAGAAACCCCCAAAGAGAAAAAAAGGATTTATCACCTGGTTACTAACAACTGGTATCCCATTTTCCAGGATTTTTTGTAACCTCTCCGTATCAAAGTTAGTTAATGCGACAGTCTTGATCTTACCTGCATGCCAATCACTGAAGTAAACTGGTCTAATCAAGAAATTCGGATTATGTATGGATAGGTGTAAAGACAACAGAAAGCAAACAAACCTTCTTCTTTCAAATCTGTTAGGTGTTTAAGCGCATCTAGGTAGCCAGAATTAGAATAGTCCCACCTAAGTAAAGCAGACCGGAGAAAAAGTCATTATCAATTGTGCTGTTCTAAAATTCAGTGGAATGGTTGAAATAAGACAATTGTAGAGAGGAATGATTTCTCAAAACATAAAACACCAATCTCGTGCTTTATAGTTTATGAAGGTTCTGTTAATTGATATACACATTTGAGTTTAAACATAGTCAAAGTTCATTGAGGACTACACAAGAAACTGAAAAATGACATCGTATACCAGTGAAACTGAAGCATGTCCAAAGATGCAACATCCATCCTCTTCCTTGAGACGTTTATGCTCTCCCGAACAAAGTTACTAGTCATCTTGACGGGCGGTGGCACCCACTTGGTAAGACTGCATGCATATAGAGAAAATAAATATAAATCTAGAAACTGCCATCGAAAATAATCCTTGCTTTTCCTACACAACTAAAATGCATCTTACTACAAGGAGATTTCATTATCTTTCACAATTCCACCAGATAGTCCCCTCATTTTTTACTAAGGTAACTGCACTCGATCTATTTAAAAGTGATTCTAACTTCACTTGTCCCCCGTAAAGGAGAAGCACTCTAGCTCTCACTTGAAGTAGAGGAGTGAGAACTGCTTGGCACACACTAGATAGACATCATTTCTCGAAGCTCTTGCAAACAATCGAAAATTAACAAAACCAAAACAAGATAAACACTAATATCAGCACTCACCCCCTGACATTTTCCAGATACTCCGGTGGGCGCTCTCGACGTACTCTATTAATGAATATACCATAAAGATCTTCTGCAGGTCCATCTGCAGAATATGCACAAGTAAATCGCAGAACCACTAATCACATACATTAAATACTCATGCCGTGAATAAACAGTAGTACATCCCCTTTTGCATCTTATGTGTTAACTCGAGGTGCATCAAGATTCTATACACTCATAATCAAGAAATCCAGAACTAGCAGAAATCCTAAAGGACCTAAATCAAATTAATAGCTTCTCAAAACTATGCTGTAATGAGAATATGTTCTCCACAGAAGCATAAATGAAATGAGTAATACTAATCAATTCTAAATGTTATGATGTGCTTTACATATATCAGCTAAATCGAAAGTGTTTAATCCAGCATCCGCATATTGAAGCATGGCATCGATTGCACCGTCTCTATCAATTCTGCCCCATCCACCACTAGTCTGCCACATCCCATTAACCAATCTGCAAATGTCCAATGAATCTTTCCCATTCTTGACTTCCACTCTTTTCTTATCCTCTAACACACACTTAAATGGCCTTGCAAATGATTTTCTTGATTCAATTACTCTATTAAATTTTGGGTTTATCTTCATAGAGTTGAAAGTTAATTGGCTAAATGATAGGTTTAATATTTGTGACATTGAGAGAGTGATAACCAAAGGGTAGTTAATAAGTAGTTATGCACTTGTGGAAATGGTTTTATCCTATCTGTTCTTATTTGTCAGCCCTGTGTTCTCCTCAATCATTCTTTATTTTAAATGACATTTTTGCCCCAGTATATAAAATAACTTTCTTTCCACTTAGTTGCGCGAAGGTGCATGAAAAAATCAATATTTTCGGCTTTTAAGCAGGACCAAACACTTCATAACAAAAACAAAAAAAAACAAAACAAATAAATACAATCAAAAGTTTAGGTGGAAGAGGGGGCATAGGGGTAAAATTCCATACAATGGTCAGCCATGTCGAAGGTGGAGAGAGCAGCGTCAGAGTATTTGAACATAGCTTCGACGGCGTCGTCTCGATCGATTCTGCCCCATCCACCACTGGTCTGCCACATCCCATTAAGCACTCTGCAAATTTCAAGTGAATCATTTCCATTCTTCACTTCCACCGTCTTCTTTTCCGCCACCCCAACACCCACCTCGCAGCACCGCACCACGCGGTGGCCAACTCTCCTCTGCCGCTCAAACCCACCCCCGGGCTTGGAAGAAGGGTAAAAATTGGACATGGCAAGGCGCACAGACATTGTGGCTGCTGCCATTTCGACGGCGCCTAGTTTTGCCTTAAATTTGGCAGTTGTGGCTGATTGATGACTGGAAGGCCACTAGAAATGTAAAAGAAATGAAATAATTGTTTTTGAGATAAGATTGCTTGTTTGGGTCCTCTCACTCCCTCCCCTCCTCCTTTATCTACTTTAGGGAAAATTACAATCACGGTACCAAATTTTTCATTTTATGGCAGACTTGATCCAAATTCAGTGTGCTTGTACCCCTTAGAGGTATTTCGCTTCTTGTAAATTATACTATTCATAAATAAAACATCTTTCGTTGGGACTTTGTCTCAAGAGGTTGTCGTTCCTTACACAATCGTCTGAACCATCTTTTAATTGTTAGCGATTCCACGCGAAACAATTTGGCACGCCCAGTGGAACACTTGGTGTTTGAAGATACAATAAAGCAATATGCCTTATAAGGATTCTGATAAGGAACCAGCAAGCCAACGAATAGTCCACTCTGTGATTGAACGATACGAGGAGCAGCAAAGTACTCCACGAACAGAGGGACAAAGTCAAAGTCGTTACGAACCAATGACAGAGTTGAGTCCTCGAACCATACGTGCATTACTTGGAGANTTTAATTGTTAGCGATTCCACGCGAAACAATTTGGCACGCCCAGTGGAACACTTGGTGTTTGAAGATACAATAAAGCAATATGCCTTATAAGGATTCTGATAAGGAACCAGCAAGCCAACGAATAGTCCACTCTGTGATTGAACGATACGAGGAGCAGCAAAGTACTCCACGAACAGAGGGACAAAGTCAAAGTCGTTACGAACCAATGACAGAGTTGAGTCCTCGAACCATACGTGCATTACTTGGAGAACTTACACAAGATGTCATTAACTAGGTAAACTTACAAAACGCACATAATCTAGAAAGATTTACCCAAAACGAAAATGTGCATTATGACAACATGGCCAGACAGCTAAATACCTTGAACGAAATTATGAGTAAGTTAGTAGGCCAAATTGTCAACCGGTTATGCAAACTATAGGGAATCACTTTCAAGCTAGGACAATCGTAGGACATAGTTCCTCAGTCATGAGTCTGAATCAAGAAATAGAACCACCTTTTGGACCATCTAATTCAAACCAGGGGGTAGTGGAATGGCAAATCTGAATAATGGTAATGGAATACCAAACTTGGGGGTAACCCAAACGTAAGGGACAATATCCAAACTAATGGATAGAATACCC